>JAQFZQ010002119.1:0-15374 GCA_034696005.1 Glomeris marginata
CTTACTTTCTTCATGACTTTTCTTCACGTAGTTCAAGTTTCAGGGTACCTTACAAAACTGTGCCGGATGTCCTTTAAAAACGCATAATTAATACTAGCAATACTGCACTGCAATTAAAATAAACATACAAGATATTTCACCAAGTTAATGAGAATATGTTCATAGAATCTGCAAGTGCTGAAAACAGTACATTTAATATAGCCTTCAAAATAGTCCTTTCATGGATGAATTTCATTTTTGAAAGTGTAACAGCCTGGACTGCTTCAATTCTCAATAATACACAGGAACAACTTCGGGTTGTTACAAAAGTGCACAATAAAAATTGAGTTTAATGTATGAAACACTGGAAATTTTTATGCACCTTGCTATATTTAAAAGCGCAATGCCAAATTGAATTTATAGTGAGTGAAATAAGGTTTAAAATAGGATCATCTAAGACAATCACGAGATTGTCACATAAAATTTACTTTAAAAATTGCGAATTACTATTAGCAACGAGAGATTTTTAAATGCAAAAATTCAACATTTGTGACATATCTTATATCAATTATTAAGGTTTCTTTGCCGCACACCTATAAAGAATATATTTGTGAGCAATCACCATCATGCACATTAAATATGAAAACTGAAGCATAAGTACGCATTAATATTTATTGCATATTTTACTCTTATCCATTTCGAGTCTGCATTAATTAAGAGGATTTGAATCTCACAAAAAACACTTTGTAATTATGTAAGTATAGTGTCAAAACTTTTTAATTGGATACGTCTCACGGATATAAACGACGAATAAACATGACAGTGCCAAAATGTAGTAACACTATTTTCAGCTTGGAAAATCAGCCGACAGGCAATTTATCACGTTTACGTATAATGTAGCAGAGAAATAATATTTCTTAAGAATATATGTGGCGACAATGAGATCTCGGAAATTGGTACTGTATAAACTTTAGGGACAATTTAAACCTTGCAGGCACAGCATTCCTGGCATCAATCATAGCGGCGAATTTGCAAGCTCAAACAGTGTAAAAGTGCGAGGATATAAATTTGCCCACACAGCCGTGCATCACGGGAAGTCAGGGAATGCAACACGGATGTTATTGATTAATCCTACAAAAAGCGACCCATTGTGAAATGTGGCAGGCTCAACTACAAAGCACCCTAGTATTGCGGGAAAGCCGCAATTACAATGATGACACATTTTCATTTATTTTCAGCCGTTTGCGAATCGTACAAGTTGACCGACGCTCTCACATCGAATATATTATTATTTACAAGCTTCATTAGCAATTTAATTTATTAGGTTTCATAAATCCATTTTGATTATATTTAGGAATATCGCGCAGCAGAATAATTACCATAATTACTCATGAATTTTCCTTCCTGACAAGAAGATATACGGAAATTAAAATATATGCTTCTGCTGTAATAACAACAAACATTGGTAACGCTTTAGTTAGAAATATTGCAACTTTTTATTCGGATTATACTAAAATAAGGTCATCGATTCAAATAATTGCTGAATTATTCATAGCTATAGTGAGAGAGAGAGTGAGAGATAGCAGCACATGGTAACATTCGGTGAATCAGTCAGAATGTTTACAATAAAAATCAAACTGCTATAAAAGGAAATTTTAAATGTAAACCTAGTGAATGTGGCGGTCTAAAGTGAAATTGAATTTCGCATTTAGATTGAAAAGTAAAATTCGTAATGCGAATGGTACCGATTCTATCATTCCATCAAATGGAAATCTAAATTCTTAATGAAATCCCCTAAACAGAATGTTAGTTTGCAGACAGCAACTTTGTTTAACAAATAAATTATAAACTTTATAAAGTAGAATTGAATTGTTTTTCTTGTAAAATTGACTACATTATGAAATCTACATGCATATTCAAAACTATTGTTACATTTATTTATCATCATAGAATGTCAATATTATTTTGCAATCTTAGATGCAGAATATAATAATTTATAGTTTATGTTACAAAAACGCATGTGGTTATATAAAAGCAGATTCAAAAAAGATAATTGTATAGGGCTAGTAAGACAAAGAAAACAGCTTTTGAAGTAAGACAATATAAAAATTGCTTTCAGCAAAATAGCATGTAATCCCTCGACATTTCCCCCTGTATTGATTAATGCTGCCAAGCTGCGATGGTACTACCAAGATTGATTATGAGATTTTGAATAGACTATTTTCATGGGAGGATTTATATATGCGAGTGATCTGCAAGTGCTGATTTGATTAATAAATAAATTTAGAGAAGGAGGTATAGCACAGGTCGAGTGAGCACACGCTTTGGGAGCATGTTTCATCACATTCCGAGTGAGTCATCCGATTCTAATGACGTTATCCAACACTTGAGGGTGTAGGGTCATCATTGGGGCCAAGGTGTTGCAGTACTCCCTTGACGCCAACTCATTTGCATACGTACGAGCTCTGCATATCCTAATAAATCAACGAATCATCATCATGCACCAGAATGCGTGTATGACAACCAACGCAAATTCTCCTCCAAAATATTCACATTGGCACGCATATATAGGAAATTGCAAAGCAAACATCTGTCAATTTTCCTATACAACATGTATACATAATATGAATAAATTCAACTATGCATTTGTTTGCAGTGCTAATAGATAAGAGTAAAGTGTACGTAAACACGAGTAAGTGAATTGCCTATATTTAAATAAGTTGATTTACATATCCTAATTATTTGTTATTAGTTTAAGTGCATGCAATAAATTTCCTATGCACTTTAAGTTTAGTAATGCAGTTATAGAAATACAATTATTAAATTGAAATATGAGTAACATGGCAGGAGGGTGAATACGGAAATACTGATAAATTTCTAATAACTGTAATAAGGGTTGCACCGGAGGATAAAGGCAAATTAAATAAAAGATGTCCCATGTTGCACATACAAAATGCAGGGAAATTTTATATAATAAGCGCTGGCATATTTATTATATATAGAGAACAATCTGTTGTAAATATGTAAACAACAAACACACCACTTTGTAAGCCACTCTGACGAAAAATAAACCCTATCTAATGTATTACTGCATGAATTGTAGATAAGACACACGTGTTTTCCGAAGCCCATACTCTCTATACTCAAGATAAAATAACCAAATGTTGAATTTGTAGTCTGTATCGGTATGTGCGCATGCGCATCTATATTTGGTTTGTAAATGCATCACCGAGTGCAATTCTCCACCAGGCTACAGTCCACACCAAGTGATAAAATTGAGAAACACCATATTTTCATAATATTTTTTTATAAATTTCATGGGGTCATCGAACAAATCTGGATATAGACTTTCCATACTTTGAAAAGAAAGCATTTGTGACCGCTGAAAATGATGGAGGCGGTCTCAACTTTAATATAGAAGTACACTTTTCTGGAAGGAACCAGTAAAAAATTCCACCTGTCACTTCACAATATAACATATTTGAATATACCAACAACTTATGCTAATCCAAATTGGATGGTGCTCATGCACCGACCGACATGTTTGAAGACTAAATTGAAAATAAGTTTTAGAAATCTGAAAAAGTGTATATAGCACGTGATCGTAATAGCAAATTTTCTAATAAAAACCCTTCCTTTTTAAGCTGCAGCTGAATTCAGGATATATTTGCTGAATGAGCAATTGTCTGTTCAAGGTTCAAGAGAAAATAAAAATATTACAAGTTGCAAGATTTTAAAGGTGAACTGACAAGGTTTTGCAACATACCCTGAAAAAAACTAGCATTGATTGCCGCCAATTTAGGAACATTGTCTGAAAATTTGAGGCCATTTGAAGCATTATTGCCACAGATATGAAACTAAATAATTCATATCTGTAGAGTCTACTGAATACACTGGAACGAGCACTGGAACGCCATTGATAAGCTCTGCCTTTGGCTGACGCTGCAGAGGTGCTTGGCCTCATTGGCTGAAAATTCAAAATGTTGCCGAAACAGGACACTGTGACACCAGCGTGGTGACGCCCTCTTTAACTACTCGTAACTTTATGTAGCAGTTTTTAAACAAAGTTTTGTTTGCGCCAATCGTTTTATTGGCATCAATTCTATAGAATTACACACTTTCCAGGGTATGTTACAAAACCTTGTCAGTTCACCTTTAAGAAGTGAAAACTATTGTAGTACTATCAGAAATGCTGATGAAACTAAACATTTAAATACAGTTTGGAAAAAGTAAAATATCTATAAGTTATGCAACTGTTGTATAATATTTTGGGCATTTTATATAAAATATCAGCGTTGACCAGCTGCGCCACGAACGGCTCCCAACTGAACTAAACTTCTTTGCCAGTAAAGTGTATTAGCGAAAACAGTGTATGATATTATCTATATCCTGCATGCATGTATTGATTATCACAACATTTCTGCATTGTAAATGCGCATCATATTCTAATTGCTAGGGGTCATCAGCGCAAATTATTGACAAACAGAATTAAATAAGGTCTATTATTTTGATATGCATAAAAAAAATAACCGGCGAAGTAATTCAAATAACCTGAGGGATAAATTCAAGGTAAACAACATTTCATTTGCAAATACATACGTATAGGATGTATTGGCCTATAAAATATGGAATTTAGAACATACTAAAGGCAATAATTAACGCAAAATAACTGGTTGCTCTGCTCACACAGACACGTCATTATTTGTATTTGGGCAAACAATTCACGCCCATGTTGTAGGCAGGTGCTTATTTGTGCGGCAAATATATTATTTCGTTGAGAAACATTTCCAAGACCTGGAGTTGTGTTCTCATCAGCCGGTGAGCAAAAAACAAGTCACAGTTTCCGGTGTTTATTATTCCAAATCTCTGCCAGAAATGAGACTTTAGCCAATAGGTTGAACCTCTTATTACCATATCAGTTCAAACTGCAGGAATTGCCTTATTAAATTAGCAATATTTAATTAATATCATGGTCGTTTATCAAACTGATTACCAGATGTGCATTAATTTGATTAGCAACGGGCAATAATAATTAAGTATGGATTCGAGGAAGTGGAGAATGTAATTTCAACCACTTTGCATTAATAAATGCCACAGTGCATGGGCACACTCAGGAATGCAGCACCAATGAGCATTAATTATGGAAATTAGCATAATATTAGAAAACTTAACATTTTATTGCAAAGTTTGCATGCATGCTTGCATAGCTTCAGACTTCATTTACCAAATAATGCAAATTCCTAGCTATGTGCAATAAAGTCAACGACCATGGACAATATTTGTATGACACCAATATTTTTATCTGTGACAAGAAAATGTTCCAGTTCAAACCAGTCAAATTGTTTGCCATTGGAAAATATTACAGAAGTCTATACTGTATTCAGCAAGATTATTGCAGTGTACAATACATACTGTGGTTTCAACGAAAGATTAAGCCAGAAGGGCGGAGTCATGTCTGAGCTGACCCATTTCAAAGGGGTGCACGGTTACAGGTGTGCAGGTGATGACGACTGGTAATGTCAACCATGCACCCCTTTGAAATGGGTCAGCCCAGACATGACTCCGCGCTCCTGGCTCAATCTTTCGTTGAAACCACAGTAGCTGTTGTAAATGATATCTATATGAGCAGAATATTTTGTGTTATTTCTGATTGGTCCACTTCATTGGCGAGTTGCAACTCAGTGAATGACCAGGCCAGCTGTACTTATAACTATCATTTAAATTATTTTTAAGCAAGCTATGTTTGTTTTTATATTGAGCAAGTAACCAATTTGCATTGCATTATAACGACCATCTTAAAGTTAATAACCATGCATTTCAATCGATTATATAGTAGGCCAACTGTTTAATCGCACATAATTGTGTAGCAATTGCAAACAAAAACAAAATCACATCAGGATTTCATAAATAATTAACAGGAAATAGACATATTTAATTCCTTGGACAAACAACATTTTTATTGCAGTATATAGCCTACAAAAGGAATATTTTACAAATGTGCAATTAATTAAACCTACAAGTACAACTAAAGTTTTGCTATATTCATGCAAACCAATTTTAAGCTTGTATACTTTTTTTATATCTATGTTTTCCTGTTAACATGTTTATTGCTTGCAGTGCTCTTTAGGCGGTTTAGTTCGCCAAAGCTTATTGCCTTTAAACATGTTGGTATGTGCATGCAAAAATAACATTTAATTACATACGAGGTGCATTGGGTTCATTTAATGGTGACAAAGTATCTATTCGATTCATAAATCCAAAGAAAGGTCGTCTCCATTTCTATTTTGGTGACAAAATGAATGAGAAAGTTGACAAAATGTGTCTTCGCTAATCGCACGTTTGGGATTCAGGGTATGTTTGTGGACATTTCAGGACAATTTTTGGCAAGTGTACCAGTGTATTCGGAAAAGTAAAAAGCAGATGCTTTGCGTCTGCGGCCAAAAGCAAAGGTGGTGTAAGTTAGAAAGGTTCAAAAAGAGCCGAGGGTTGTGGAACTGCTCAAGAGAAAGCACCTGGTGTCTTTTGCTACTTCAAAGAGATCAAAAGTGAACGGCATATCACCTTTCAAAAGCATCATCGGCATACGCACATGCACTGTACCATTGTTTGCACAACATTTTTTGCACCGTATTGCGGAAAAATTGCATCTGCGAAGAGAACTTTCTTCACCAAACTTTTCTATGTTAGCGTTCGACTGCTATTACCAAAATGAAATTAGATCTTCGTATTCCAAGATGGAAAATTTTAACCTATTCAATATTGAACACGAAACTCTTATCAGTAAGTGCTCAGATTGAAGAAGTTGATATGTAGTCTTCAGAATTCACTGATTAAAAAACATATCCAATTCCAAGATTGCCAAAAACAAATACTTTCAAGTTTAATGTATGCCTTAGCATTGTTTCCACAAAAAGATTTATTGTACATTCAATTTAATTAAGATAAGTAAGTTAACTCCTACTTATTTTTAATGACTTTCATTTTACAATTATATCTCAAACTACGTCACAATAGCATACAAAAACTGATTACACACCTCATATTTGTAGTATATAGGCCCTACATATAAATTTGAAAGCCACAAAATGGAAGTACTCAGTGCAAAATAATGGTAACCCATGCACATAATCAAATCTGAAATAACACCATGTGATTTCTCCCAATACATGCCTCGAGAATTGCCATTCCAGCCACCAGGGGGCAGCACTGAGCTATCATGTTACTATATGGGGCAATACTGTGGAAAACCATTTATTTAATGAATTAATGTAACCCATGATTGAAATAAGTTATTGCAGTCACCAGCTGGTATATAGCAGCAATCAAGTAGAAATTAATTCCTATCTTGTTATAAAGTATATGGCTGGGCAAATTTAACATTTTCAAATGAGATTTTCTGCATTTCAGTTCAGTGTGGGTTAACCACAATATTGCCATGAGCTATTCGTTCACCACATTCAATTTGATCTTAAATGCAAATGAGGTTTGAACCATAACAAATCAGGTAGTCGAAACTGCACAGTCATGCACCAGAGAACCCACAATGAACTCTGTGAGGTAACATTACATACGAATTTCGTCTGTGATTATTATTTAATGGTTGATTACGCAATACGATAGCAAATTCAGAAAACTTTAGAATAATTAGAACAAATTATTAGTTTAAAAATTGCAAATGGGTATCGCTTACATTTTTCTATATCAATCACAAGAAAGCTATAGGACTTGGAAAGGGAATCAAAACCTAATTTACCACCTAATTTCCAACCTGTTTCAAGTCACTTCTTATGTTTGATCAAAGAATGATTTGAAATTTCAACTTTGATTTGTGGACAAATTGCATCCAAAACAACAAACTCTGGAAACCAAACAAAATATCCAGGATCCCCTTTTGGAAGTAACCATTGTGGAAACTTCTGTGCCCCTATACAACCATAAAAATAAGGGAGTTGTATTTGCCAGGGTACCTATCATGCAGGACTCCAAATTTAATAAATCCCAGTTATAATTCGAAACAACAAGGATTGCTGCTTCAGAAAAGTTGTGTAACATGGTTATTTCCAAAAGGGGGCCGATGTATTGAAAAATCCAGTCTCATTTCAAATAACACACAGCTAACACAGACTTTCATGTTGTTTCTTGAGGGGAGAACTACGGAGTGGATTGTGAGGACGACGTTACTACGGTTGTCAGAATGTGGTGACTTATGATCGAGATTTGCTGTGTTCGACAGCACATGCAGGAAACGAGCTGAAAATGTTCATGCAGTTATAGGATTGAACGGAAATGAACGTGCAAACTTTTTGTGGCCACACATGGCTGCGTCAGAAAAACGAACACGTGCTGATGGCCACTTTTCCAATATAGTTTAGTACTGATAGAGCTCCTCTTTTGCAGCCTATCAATTTTTGATAGCGTCTTTCGCCTTTAATTCCCAGTCCCACCATATTGCATCGTTGCTGGTGCACATAGAGCATGCTGGGATTCGGCAACACTGATTCTCCGTCAACACATAAATCTGCTCCGATTCGCAGATGCCCACTTTTTCCAAGCACATACCAAAATTAGCTTGGCATGAGCATGTCTCAAAAACATCAAACCCCATTCGCCATACTCCTTCCACTTTAGCGGTTTAACTTATACTCAAGAAACCACAAACTCTCGCTGTATATTTGAAACTCCAACTGGAAAATTATTTCTACATGCGCACCTTTTGCTACTGCAGTCAATTGAAACCAAAACAAAATGATGTATGCCACAAAGTAACATGCAAAATATTTTTTTATGCTCTAGCACGATCAATATCCAGCTGACATTTAATAATAAACCAAGCTAAATTTAGTCTGACTTTGCATTAAAGTTCAAATGAAATAATGAAACTGCTAGAAAAGTATACGGACACAAAATTAAATATTAAAATACCTGATGTACACCCATGCATATTGCGTTTAATAAATGTAATATAAACCCTCAGGAAATGTGAATATACTGGTTTGACATTTGACATTGAAAAGATCTGCAATTAACTTCAATTTTTCAATGTTCAAAATAATGAATCAATTGATTTTATGGAAAAGTCAGCAAGAGGAGCCAAAATTCGTCATTTTCCAGCCACCTGATTATTGCATTTCTCCTAAGAAACTATAAACACGAGTAGGTAGGGTAGGTGTAGAAGTTACATTTTATAGAGGCACCATTACCCCTACAGCAAACTCCTGCATCTTAATTACAGCAAAAAATAGCAAGCATTAACGACATTCTAGATTATCCAAGAACGATAATTGCTGCATGTGATTTTCGCTAATCACAACTGGGTTTTATCTGCGTAATTATTGCGCTGCTCGGACAGCGCATGCGCACTCATCCTCACGCAATATCTGACAATTTGCAATTTTTTCTCCCTGAAACAGTAGCATGCATTCATGCGTGTAGCTTGACACCTTGGGCCCCATAATGTGACTTTAATGCCAGCTCAGAGGTTGTCTAATTCAATAATGAGCTAGCATTCGCTTAGCAATTAGATAGCTAACATATAGGGCCTACCTGACGCACAATGAAAATTCAATAAATAAATTTCCCTTCAGTTTATCAAATACTATAACATGCAGTCGCAATTATACTAATGCACAATATGCACATTTCTTGTTAACATGTTTTAGTTGGAATGAATAAATAGCCAGTCAACTAAAGTCGGGGATCATTAGTAAATTAAGTCATAATCTGAATGCAGTAGTAAACCAGTGATAAATGTTGACAGTCAAAAGCTGATAACAGTGATGAATAATGTGGTACTACATACTGTTGGACATTTCCTGTATTCCAGGAGAAAAAAATTCTTTAAAATTACAAATTATGCCCGAGTAATAAATTCTTCAAAAACGCGGTGTCTTAAAAAAAGCTGCTCATTTGTCTGTAAAATTGTGCAAATGATTTTTTAGCATGTTAGTATAAGAAAAAATTCGATCAAAATGTTGGGAAGTAGCTAATATTTTATGTCTATTGTATTTGGGAAATAGTCTGTGAAAAGAACTTATTTCAATGCAAGTCAGAAGAAAAATTAACAATGCCGCATAGGATTCATGCATGATTTAATTAAAATTTATTGATAAGAAGACCTACACTTCCTTCTATATATACAACAGTCCCTTATTCAATCGTCATAAAACATCTCGAAGTCCTACAGCAGTATAGCTAGCCCACACACAAACATACCCCAAAATGACATCTGACCCAGGGAACAAAAACGACAAAGTAGTTTGCAACTCAAGTCAAAAACCAGTGCAAAAAGTCGTCGACCCAAAATTTACTTATATTACATTACTTGCCAAACTTTCAAGTAGATTCCTGTCTCATATTTTATTACTACTGTTCCGGTTAGAAGTAAGAACACCGAAATATGTTTCGACCACATGCTGGGCAGTCACTCACAATCTCTAACCCTTCCTTACACACTGCATCCTGCAGTCATATTACTCAAAACACTATTTTTAGTTACAAAACTTAAACATATCCTATATATTTCATAACAATACCATTAATGGAAGCCCTATATATTTTGGGCTTAATTCCTTCCATTTATTTTAAAGTGCTCTTCCACTTCAATACAGTCAATTACTATACAATCAGTATACTGTGAAATGTCAGTCCACCATGCACTTCCAGTTCAATACCTGACAGACCTTCCAGCAGTCCCAGATGTTACATCCACAACTTAGAAAATTTACAACTTTAGGATGCGCAGCAATAAATTTGGCACAAGAGGTTTTCACACAAGAAATACAAATAATTTTCCCCGCAGTGTATATATGGTAGTATAGTAGTATAGCATGTAACAAGGGGGTTGCAATAATCGATGTTGCCATCGATTTATGAGCTCACAAAACGCAGCTGCGTGTTATTTATACTGGAGCCATTAAATAGCCACTTTAGATGGAGTTGTCTATAGCTCACAGAAATATGTTAATAATGTGCATATATCGGAAAGCAGATGCTGAAATTTTCTACCGCAAATATACGCCCACAAGTATTAGCAAGATTTCCGGTCACATATATCTGTAGTAGTATTAGTAGCACAGGGCACAATCGTGCTGCTCATACCAAAGTCAACTAGACGACAAGTGACACTGTGTGCAAGTATCGATTGTTGTCTTGGTAAGCGCAAGGCAACCACAAAACTCACGAAAAATAGCTTCGTTGCACATTTACCTCCTTTTGCACTAATAAACACACAGCCCAAATGGCCAACATCATAGCATACATCCAGGAAAATGACCAAAACTGTAGCTAAGATTTTCCCCATCATACTCGTTTGTGATTGTCACATGCGTATACATGTACTACTACTACTACTACTGAAAGAAGAGGCCATAGAAAGAAATGAGAATAAGGTGTGATAGAGTGAGCAAAAAAAATGTGAGTGTGTCGGTGGAAATGTCCGGAAAATTCAATGCTCACGAAATTGCCAACATATGTCTTCTTTCCAAGAGGGAAAAACCACTCTGGAGAATCAAATTATCGACAAATAAATCTGAGTGTCAATAAAGTAATTCTTATTCTTTTTTTTCTAAACATTGTGAGAAATACAGAGTGAAATCACTAAAAAAACGCATTGTCGCACTATAATATATGTGGCGGATCAATATTAGACGGATGCAGCAGTCAGATAGTGCCTGAATCGTACGCTAGGGGCGCTATCAAGCGTGGGCCATTAGGGACAAGTAGCAAGGGTATTCTATGATTTGTTTCCATACATTCATATAGAAGCCTATAAATGATGCTGTGGAACACCTAGTCTTACTCATAGATGATTCAATTTTTAGGATATTCCCCTATTTACAGCCTATACATGATGTGAAACATGAAATTGTTGTTCAATGTTAAAAGGAAATAAATGTATTTCAATAGGCAATGTCCCAAACTATGAATTTCAGAATTTCAATTGTCACTATTCTGTCAATTTGGCTTCTCACTCCACATTATGCAAATATCAGCATGTCAATTTACATTGATTTTCAAGCGCCACATTATAACAAAATATATTGGCACATGCAATTCGCTGCACTCGCAAGGCTAAGTTTATAATTTATTCAAATATCTGTTTCGAAGGGACTATCCTTCTGCTCTCATATCCAAAGCTGCAGTGCAGAGGGACAGTAAAACAGTTGCCACAGAGGAAAAGGAGGAAAAGCCTCCCTTGGGCATGATACACACCTTTCCCAAGTGAACACTAAAACTATTCCACAACAGGAAGTCACCAAAACCATTCTTCTGCATGTTTAACATGCAGTTGCTGCAATCTTGGATTCTGAAGCATCAAATCCGCTCAACAAGCGGGTCAACGATAATTGTATACTGTACACATGTACGCTATTTAGAAATAACACGCATGCTAATCTGTGATTTTATCGTTTAAAACATATATTCGTTTTGTAATTGGGCCATATGTAAATAATATCGCATGTGTTACTGGAATATGAACGTCCCCTTATATTCTATCCGTTTTATGTGACATCATTTATGCATGCATTCCACAAGGAAAAGAAAATGCTTCTACTTACAGTCTGTAGAGCTTCGGCATGTTTGCGAAGAGCATGTCAGGCAAACTGCGAAGATGGTTGTTGTTGAGGCGCCTGCAGGAAGACAAATAGCAACGGTTCAATAAGAGCATCATGTTACATTAATTGACACTAATGAAATGCATCAATCGAATTTCTTCCTAAACCGACAAGTGCATACCTTCGATGTTAATTAATTCATACGTATTTCGTCACATTTATTCTTACCAATAATAGTATAACTTATTATGTTAAACTCATACATGAGCTTGATCCGTAGGTCTATCCGGAAAGTATTAGCCGCTATTTATTTTAAAACTTTTAATTAAAACATGGCTAATACTTTCCTGATAGTCCATCTAGTTGCAAAGAATTGTATGTTACAGTAAAGAATATTGTTTCATTAACAGGAAAATATTAAAAATATCATATAATCTTGAACCACAGATCAAAGAAGCAACATGAAGCAATTGCTGATCACCCAATATATGGGTTAAATATCGATGTATTGCTCTCATACTGCACTGTACAACACAATAAGTGTTTTAATAAAGTTTATATGATGTCCTGCAAATGGTTCTAATACAAAATTTCTATAACTTGACTATATTATTACACATAATATAACGGTACATATACAGCGCCATTTTGAGACCAGACTGCAGTGTTGCAAGCTGCTACCGCGAAAATCAATACCGCAGCGCCCTCTGCATTACACCAAATCCCAGTAATTGCTCTAAAGTTTGCTGTTATTTTTCAACCTGAATGTCTTTAAAATTTCTGTTTATGGTTATGGACATTTCTTCTTGTAATGTGCATGCTCACCACTCATTAATGCGATTAGCCTCAACACATTGCCTACACAGAAACAAAGTTTTACACCTCCCTTATGAGGGATAAAATGCAAGCACTTGCATATTTCGATTACATCGACAACAATTTCAATCCCTAAGCAGCTTTGTAACGACTATAAACGTGTCCAGCTTTATTACAGCTACAATTGCCAGTGTGGTCCACCATTATATGGACATCATCACACCACGGTTGACCTTTACAGCCCTAAAATCGCATGCTTTCCTATTTATGCCTTTGAAACGACCAATCGTAATGCAGTTAGATTTCAACGCAATCTCCCATAAAATCCTCTGACTTCTGGCCAAATTATACAAGAGCAAGAGGAACACAGTTCGCCTGTTAAATTTTACGCATAGCATAAGTATATATGTGCAGCTACTACTACATAGAGTTGCGTTAATGCTCGTAACATACACATATAATGGCGAAAGCGTGTTACTTGAATATTTATATATCCGTTGCATGCTGTATACAGGGACAGTAAATTGATATTGCGTCGTAAATTGCCTTCCAATAATAGTTTCTATCTTTTTTGGCACACCTGCATGCGCTAGAATACAAGGAGCAACGTATATAGGAAACATAATTCACATTCAATGTTTATATACGGCCAATTAGGGTGGACTCGTAAATATCGTTGTTGCGCAAGCATTTATGATGAAAAACATGCACAGAGGAACTTTTACGAGCAAAAGTTAATCATTCTTTGTGGTTTTGTTTTATATAGCCTATACTAGGGGGATTTGGGAGGTGGAGGAGATTCGATCCAAAAAGAACACAATATATATGAAGAAAATTCAACAATATTACCGAATGAAAATTATGAATAAAGCAAAGCAGGAAATAAAATTCACTCCCACATGTGTAAAAACACTCGATCATAACTATAGGAGAGTTTTAGATAGGTGGGAAGTGCAATTAGGAAACGTAGGAATTTTGCAAAAACATAATTGGAATTAGCAAATAAGTTGTTAAGTATAATCACAAAGTTTTGATGATGTCCCTAAATGTTTGGTGCACAGAAAATAAATGTTTATTAAGAAAAATATGGCAATTCTGCTGAATGCGTTCAAATACGCGGTTTATGTATAAGCGAATGTAATGTTGAAAAAAAAAATGGAATAATTTGAAAATTGTTAGTGGTTTTTCTTGACATAAATGGCTCAGGGAGTGACACGACAGGATTGAAAAACTAGCAATTGAACAGTATATAGTCTCAGTGTTTGGTTGTAGTTTTTCCATCGCACTGCTTAATACAATCAAATCCCTTATCCTAAAAACTGAAGCAAACTATTTCAGCTTCTCTCGACGTTTCCAGAGCTCAAAAAATGTTTCAAATGTCATAAATCGCATGTTGCATGCATAACAGGTAAGATTCGCACAAAGTACAAAACGCCAAAATTCATACCTGAAGCTATAGATTTCATGCTAAAAAACTGACAATCGACTGCAGCATCACATTAGCAAAAGATATCGAGTAGATAGTACAGTATTCACATCCTTTGGAAGGGTATATCATATTGTACGCATGTTTTGTTAATAATGAATATGCTTTCACAAACCTGCATTGAGTATAACAGGTTTATGAAGAAAAATCTCAATAAAACTTTGTAAAACAATCTTCAACAATATAATAGTTCAAATAAAGAGAACAGCATAATAAAGATATGTATTTCGACAACTACCAGATATGTTCCAGGCATTATGTTCAAAATCTATGGATGTCATGGTGTATGGATGGAATAGATCATGTTGCAACATCATTCAACACTTTTCAAAAAGGTTTTCTCGGTGGCAAATGCGAAAAGGAGATGCAAGACTGGGTAAAATTTGATTGGCTAACAAGTTCAATTTTTCAGGAATTTTATTTAGCCCTCTTTCCAGCCGGTAAGCATATTCACTGGTATGCTATCAGTAGTATAAGGGGGCCATTGGGTGTTGAAAGGATGCCGCCGACCAATCAGAAGCAGGCACCGCCCCCTTGAC
>JAQFZQ010002120.1:0-15373 GCA_034696005.1 Glomeris marginata
ATAAGGGACACAAATAGCTACTTACAAACCAATTATCAGGGTACCTTACAAAACCCTGTCAGTTCACCTTTAAACTTAACTGCTAAATTTCAACGTTGAAATTCAGCAGTTAAGTTGCAAAGTTGTTCATTCCAGACTTCGATGTCAGCAAATATGAAAAGATATTCTGGCCATGCACTCTTTAAACACCTTGTTATATTTCAAAGCATGCAATGGAAAACATAGCATCAGCTATTCATGTACATGCACAAATTTGAATTTGAAAAATGTTTTATTCTAATATATACTACATATATTCTACAATGTCTTCTGGTATAAAATATTTCAGACCACAATATATACATAATATCAAATACAATTCAAAGTGATGTCAATATTAACAAAGTTGCTTGCAAAAAGGCACTTTGCATGTCATTTCTTCGCACTAGTCACAATTTAGTCCTTATATGCATTTTCAACAAATATATCACGTTAATTTATAATTTAGATAAAAAAGTTATATAATTTAGTTGCCAGAAAGGCAAATTCAGAATAAGGAACACTTAAGTATTTTTTTCTGATAATTTAGATAGTTAAGTTTTAATACTATATTCAGCAAGGCACACATACTTTGTACAAAAAGCACAATCTTTTCATAATTGGACTTGGATTCTAATGCGTTTCTACACCTCAAATATTCTCATCTGAAAATATTACAATCATTGAATTATGCACTTGTTGTAATCAGTATATAATAAACAAATATTCATAAAACTGAACTAGACACACACAAACACACACACACACACACTCCATAAGAAACTGTTATATCACTGCAAAAGGCTTCCTATCCATAAATGGAACTTCATGGATATTGATATCCATTACAGGAAGAAGCAGAATTTTCATTTCATGGCCATCTTGGATGCAAATTGAACTGACTTTGCACAAAGTTCTTCTGATATCATTTTTTAAAATAGTATCTGATTGCAATCCGAACTTTGGTTCACTGTACTGCAATACTGCAAAGTGAATTCCTCACCGAGGACAGTAGCTAAATGTTGGAAACAAGTGACAGTGTAGTGACAAGAACCTGTAATGGAAAATACAAAAACAAAATCAGTATTAATAATATAAATAATAAATTATAATCATAAATAGGTTAAGACGTTAGAAATATTGTATTCTGATTTCTAATTCTATGCCCTGATTTATATTTTCTCCATTGTTTAGACTGTCATTATCTAAGTAGGTTATAATTTTACCTTGACAGATAATAAAGAAAGCTGTCTTAAAAATAACCATAATTATGCATTAATCAATAGCACATCTCATTTCTAAATGCAGATATTATGCATTTCAACTTTCCCATTGGTTTCTAAGTATGGAAATAATGTAAAATGATCCAGTAATTAAATTGAAATTAGGTATACTTTTTTCCTAGCTTGTGAATAACCCCAGATTCAAATTTACATTTTAACATAACCAAAGGGCGGTATTTGCGGCAAGTGAAAAACTAAAATGACACGTACAAAAACAAGTCAAACTATTTTTCACTAGCAGCAGCACTTAAAAGTGTATCTGGCTGCTTGACTGCAAACTCTCAGAATAATAATCGTGTTTCACCTCAACCTTGAGAAGGCACATGAGCAATTATGCGGCCCCACCCAATCCAGGAGCTGAATTTTTAAAATTATGGGAGCAAGCCAACTAACAAACTACACTTTTTTTTAGGGAAGTGAAATAAACAACAAATGAACTGCACTTTGGAGGATATAAAAATGCAGAAAACTGGTTTAACCAGATTACAAAGCTCCTATCTTGTATAGAATCGTGCATGAAAAATTAACATGGTCATACCATCAATCGCTTATTAAGTAGTTCAAAACAATTATAGATAATGAGGTTAGAAAGAAATTATAGATTAGCTACTGCAACATTAAATGTTAATTAACAGTTTCTTTTCTCACTGCTTTTCAAACACACTGAGAAATATTTTTTTTCCAGTGTGTTATTACTGTCAATATTCACATTGACAGGACCTTTTTTAGAATTGAATATCATGTCAAAAGCAGGATAGGAAAATGATGGATAGGGAGGAGTTGTGCCAGTGACCTTGTTGGGTCAACTCTGGGGTCGAAGCCATCAATGGTAACAGCATTCAAATCCTTTCCATAGTGAGAGTAGCTGAACGTGATCTGAAAACAAACGCAAAAAAGAGAAGACAAATGTCACATGACTTACATAGTCCTTCAACTTCATTATAAATAAGCCAAAAACCTTTGCAACTTTAAACGGAGTCGTGTCATTGCATTATTTTTTATCTTGACCAAAAATACCACATTCACTTTTATCTATAATACATTCCAGCTGTCGTTTACTCTTCTACTTCAAAAATTTACATTATAAATTTAAAACTCTGCTATTCTGTAAATATTTTATTCGGGACATACCCAATAAAAAACATTTATTTATTAGAATATTATCAAATCTGACAAATGTAGTGTTTGGCACTGACAACAATCCTGACCGTTTGCATAGCATTATTCTAATATTATACCAACACCACAACACTTATTGCAAGGAATGTCATTATATAACAATAATTAAACTGATATAGACCTTATAAATTCTATGAAAGATTAATTTATACTAAATATGAAGAATTTGCCAGCATATTTTTACCTGATCTGCAATTGTTTCTGGTCGAATAAATTTCATAGGTTCCAGATGAGAATGAAATTCAGGAATCACGGTTAAGTTCTTGTGCAAAACATGTTCTGCAATTGAACATTTTCAGATTATCAAAATGAAAATAAGATGAAAACTTCTTGTTTATGTACCTACCAACAATATAGCCCATTGTAACATCATCAGGCAAACGAATTTTGTCACCTACACTTATGAACTTCCCTCCACTAAAATGAGAAAACATTTTGGAAAGGATCAGCATTACAATTTCAAATCAATTATATTACTAAGTTTTCTAAATATATAGCTCATAAATATTTACACATTTATCATAAATAAAAATATTAATAATATTGGAAATTAAATTAAGCAACATAAAGTGCAAAATTTCATAAAATATTTAATTGGATGCAATTGAAAAATGAAAGCTAAATATATTAATATGTATGAAAAATACACAATACCTAGCAATAGGCATCATTTTAAGTGCAAGTGCACGGCTAACACAGAAGCCAGCTCCACCAGTAGCAAACCAGAATGAGATCTTTGGCTGTAACAAAAGTTGAATTATTTAATTATAATTAAATAATTTTTTTGCCCTCTCTGGTAGAGCCACATGAAATTGCAACTTAGTAACAGTTTATATAGTCTGTTCTAACTTGTCAGTTTACATTCTACCACCAGAGGGCGTTCACGCATTTTACAATGAACATGCAAAACAACTTTGTGCCTATGTGAGCAGAGAAATTAAAAATATAAAAAATTGTCACATTCCAAACTCAGCAAAGCATTTTTGCTCTGAATACAGAGCAACTTATTGTGACCTTAACAATGATAATTCTCCCCTTCGATTGTATACAAGAGGATTTAGCTTTTTCAAAAGGCACCAATCACACTTGTCATATGAAAAGAGATGTGAGCAACTCCCCTCATCTTTTCAAAAATCACACTGCCAACTTCTCCTTTCATGTTTTGGTCACTCGCCTTTTGCTTTACACAGACTCAAAGTCTACACAAAGATGCATTCCAGCCAATATTACTGGCTTTCAGAAAAATCTACCTCTGCATGGCAAAAGCCATACATGCAAGAAACCGTGGGAAAAGTTAACCCATGCAGTCCCTTCAAAGGGACTTTACTTCACTGAATCAACAAACTGAAACTGAACATGAAGCCATTCGCAAACACAGTCCCAGATTTAGAAGAGTTTTTATTAATGAACAAAGACCAATCTTTGGCAGCCTGGAAACATGAAAACTCCTTTCAAACTGCCATTTTAACACACCAATTAATAGTTGTTCATATACAACCATCAATTGCATTATAATACCATTATACAAATAACAGTGTGTATATAAGGTTTCTGAAATGCACTTTATGTAGTGCATCAGTGTATCAATGTTTTATTCGATTTTTTTCTAAATTTAATTCTGAATTTTAGCACAATTCAAATGAAACACTATATTATTACATTTTCAAATAAAGCTAGTGATAACTCCTATTCTGTGTTGCTGTTGACATCAACTGCCTTATCTCTAAAAATAAACAATGATTCTGCATATAGGCCTAATTGTAATATTTCAGTTCCAGGTTTCAATGCATAACTTTGGCTAAAGGTAAAATTTAAAATCCTAAATGAACAACTAATGTTTCTTTAACAATAATTGCCACTCGTTTAAACACAATGACGAGCTGTAACAACATTCGCATCGGGTTTCTTTTTCTTGCAAAACTATTGTACATCAATTGTGAGCAAGACAGCCATGCAGTTGGGAACTTGGAGCAGCTGGCCGCCATTTGCAAGCAAACAGGACATTTCTGTGCTCATCGCCAAAGTGTACTTTTGCACAATGACTTGGGCAAATGCTCAGCGACAAAAGACACGACAACAAAGATATATGCCAGGTTGGTTTGAAAGGGGCATTTCAAGTGGCAAATGAGCACAAAGAGGAAAAATCTATAGGAAGGACACGAAGCAAGAGCATGCAGACAAAATTCCTCTCCTTTTATTTTCCAATCTCTTTACTTTGCTCGCTCGCTGCATGTGAATCGCCGCCAAAGAAGAAGAAAAACCTCTTGTGTTTCTTTAAACGTTTTTTCTCCCTATAGTAATCATGGGCACTCATTGCGCGTCACGTGACCCAACAAGTTGACCGTGTTTTTACAGTTGGCATCGTGTGGGAGGAATCTCTTCATGAGAAAAATTACTGAGCAATTTCTCATTGTAGTCATGCTGTGACAGCTAAACCAACACTTGCTGGCCACTTGTGGGCTTTATAAACCAATCATAAATTGTTCATTTCCATTTTAAACCTTTACATTCTAGTCAAGACTAATGGTATGCATGCTACTGACCACTAGAAAGTAACACCTTCAATGCTTCTTTCATTAAAAATGAAACCCAATGTACGTAGGACTGGCACAATGGCCGACTGTAAAATACCCTCTAAATTAATATATTCTAAATTACTGGAATGCATTTCAATTTATATATCTAAAATGTACTACAAAACAAGCAATTCAACTAAGTTTACATTAGAATAATCCAATTCAAATGTGCTGCGATCCATAACACCAAAATATCTTTTGGCGGCCATTACACCAGTCAGCCTATAACAGTGCTATAGCAATGGGCACGAGAGTAGACACTCCAAGCGTTCAGGTTATGACATATGCTACTCTCTAAACAGGGTGCCATTTGGTTGGCCTAGTCAAAGCCCAGTTCGCGAATCATACAGATGACACCCTGTTTAGAGAGTAGTATACGTCATAATCTGAACGCATGGAGTGTCATCTCTCGTGCCCATTGCTATATATATTTATAGATTTCAATAAATGATGGCAAACAACTGTGGGTAGTAATAATACCAAATGTCACCACATAGAGAGAGACTGTAAACTATATCATTCTTCCTATAATAAAGTTTCATATCTGATTCGTTATTTCTCACGGAGTTCTTTACAATTGTCAGCACTGACAGGATTTATACTACACCCCATTATTTATATCCTATCCCTAGTTTTATCTAAATAGCGTTTCAACTAGCTCGCTATCTAAAACTGTCATATTATAGTGTGTATCCAACTCATACAAATTCTATAGGGAAACTACTTAGGGGAGATTTTTCACGACTTTTTTGAAGACAAACTATGGCCACTAACGAACGTTGGTGGTTGTTAATTACGTTGACTTTCTTAGGAAGAGCGAGATTGATACAAAAAAGGGAGCGAAACTTGCTTTTTACAGATGTAACTGCAAGATAACCAAGACAGGAGGCAAAATTCCATTTCATCTTACATAGGGAATAAAAGACAAGTTGGCTGCATGAAAAAATGCGAATACCTTTGTAATTGCAAGCAAGTTGCAAGCAAGGAACCTGCAGAGTTTGGTTTTTGACAAGAAAGTAAAAACCTTTAACAATTACGAAATTATGTTCATTATAAATAATACTCACCCCTTGTGGATTATCCCTATTCATGACGTTTAATGGCATCCGGATACTTGGTTTGCCTAAATACCAATCTTCTGTTGGACTGTATTTGCGAAGCATTGCCACCAGACGAGGGATGTTCACATAATTATCATCGTCAAAGTGGCAAAACCACCTGTAAACAATAAATCCAGAGGAAAATTAATGGCAATGGGCCACACAGAAGCACACAAAGAATGCTCTAAAAATGAGTAAGAGTGCTTCAAGAATTTGGTGCACAAGTTCTGAGATCATTAGTCACCACATGTGGTCAACTGTCTGTTTTACCCTCAACTTACTAATATTTGAAAACGTGATTCAAGAAAATACAAGGCATGTCACAACCCTACTGAAACTATAATAGGCCCTATATTTAAAACTTATGTAAAATTGTAACATGCAACACATTTGAACTAGTATGCATATGTATCATATTATAAAAACTTGTTTTACATTTCTTAATTAACAAGTTTGAAAACTAATTAAACTATTTCCATAAAATATTATTCAATATTGAAACCAGAAAAAACTTTTCTACAAATTGGGACATTGCACTCATAATTTGTAAAATACTTTCATTATTTCTTTCTGTTTCACTTCACAGATAGATAATAATCGATTTAATTATTTCCTACTTTCAAACACCCCAACGCCCTAAATATATTTGCACCGTTTCCATTGGTGTACCTCTTTAAATTTGAAAACACCTTGTTGCACTGGATATTATTATAGCGGTTATAACACTTCGAATCTGGTTTTCTGCAGATGACAAGTGGCACAAAAACTTGTTAAACTTAAAACATAAATAAGCAGACAACATGTTTATACCCTGACTGCATTTTCAAAATGTGGGGGTGTAATTTAATTACGAGACATTCTTGAAAGAGGAGGGGACTAAATTAGACATGTGAAGACGTTTCAAATTCAATTCTAGTCACGTGTCTTTTTCTTTTAACTTCTACAAAAAGTTGCGCAGTGTGCCTGTGTGCGCATGCGTAACACGTTCATCCGCATTCTGCACTTGTCTATTTTCATAATATAACAAGGCGATTGAATGAATAAAATAAGGAAACGCCCTAGTTTAACGAGAGGACCAAAGAGCTTGCGTGGGTGGTTCCATTTGCTTCCATGCTTTTTGACTTCATCATGCATTTCATTGCATGCTCATGTTTCTAGCTGCTCATTTTTAATGCTCAATAATAAAACGATGCATGCGCATGCGCACACATAAATGCCACGGCCTGTAATTATTGATAATTATCAGCAAAAGCGACAGATGGTAGGTGGAGCCACTGAGGCTAGTGCTTAACGATCTATTTATTTCTTCTTTAAACTGGCTTCCGTTTTCTACATCTTTTTTTCTTTATCTAAGATGAACAGCACAACAACAACCATGTATGGAGTACCATCTGTTGTAGGATAATTTTGCATTTTAATATGGTCATAAGAGAGCATCCATGCAATAACTTATTGCATTTTAACATACACAAACCTACACTAACTTTTCATATTTATCTAATACATGTACATATGCAACAGTGATACTGCATTCTACATATTTATCAGGATAAACTGCATTTCATTTCACTGTAAATTTCCCCTTCTGTATATAAATGACCATTTCATATACAGTAATACTACATATATGAACTGGTTAACTTCATTTTACGAAAGATCCTCCACAAACAAAATGGCGTTTTTAAACCATAATTGTCTCTAACTTTTATGTACCATGCTCTATAATAATACAGCAGCAGCAAATAAAACCTAAAACATTAAAGTTACACGAAGGTAAACTAACCAGACAGAGTATGCATGCTAATTAAAGATTGCCTACAAAACGAATGAGCAAAATGAGCAAATGCAAAAGGATAAGAAAAACAAAATGAAAAATAAAAACAAAATGGCCGCCTAAGGATACCTAATGTATAACACGGCATTGGAAGATTAAGGCAATGTTGTTTATAGCCGTCAATAAATAATAAATAGTACATTATTACACGGATAAAATATAGGCAGCACCCGGCACATCATAGCAATTACAGCCACCAAACACAAAGAAAGACAGAAGAAGAAAACAGGTTGTGTTGCCAGACTGCTCGTGTCACGCGATCAAGCGTGACTTCAGTGGCAGCTGCTGCTTCTTTTTGCCTGCAGGGGGCCCACCAAAAATTACGAGCTAAATGAATAGAAAAACAACACAACCCAGACGAAATTCGAAACTCTACTTTTCAAGGTTCAATCATCAATGTGCCATTTAATTTTTCACCCAAAAACGTTCTCGTGGCAAGAAAAAAAAATGTGCAGCCATTTTTCCATTGTCAATGAGCAGTTGTCAGTCAAGTGTAAGCCCGTGTATGACGTCACCAAAGACAAAGCGCTCATTAGTTGACCCCATAAATGGCGATTGTGACGAGGGAAAAAAATGTGAAAACAAGGTTCAAGTGAGTGAAACTTGCCTTGCCAAAGCTTATGCATGGATATAAAGCAGGTGTTTGGCGGCAAAGAAAAACGTGTCCAAACCTATCTGTTTATTTCATCAGTAAACACTTTACTTTTTGAGAGTTGAGTGAATTCCAGGAGCAGCTGTTGCCAGGCACAATTGGTGTGGGAAAATGCCACTATCACCCAAATAAACCACTGGGTGACACATTTTTGTTCAGTTAGATTGTAAAAGCCCTATAATACTGTTATACTGTGTGTGAAAATAGTATAGCCTACAGTAAATGTCCATATTTCACATTATTATATGACCATTATACAGATGTCTGCCCCTGACTTCTCTAAATTGGACACTAAAACAATGGTCCCTTTATAGGCAAGATTAATGGAAAGTTTAACTATAGACAGAGTTATATAAAAAATCAGTACATCATTTACTTCAGTAGACATTTTCCAGATTTTTCCATCGAAAATTAATACCCAAACTTTAGTATTTAATATTATTTTATGATAATTTTTGATCCAATTTATTCCAGCCAACCAATCAGCAATAGCTTGGAATAGACATCATAAAAAGTTGCTTAGGGGAAATTCCAGCTATACGGCCATAAACAATATAAATTTCTTTTTAAAACGGTTCAGAGATGCGTATAATCATACGTCCAATAACCGCCATTTTTGTTTACGATAATTTGCTACCGGATTTGCGTAATAACCTGGTTAAGTACGCATTAATTGCACTCAACCTGCTTTGGAAAGTCTCTTCACATTTGCATAAACAGTGCAACAACAAAAACATGAACTATGTGGATGACAGAAGAAACGTAAAAATGTAACAACCATGACTGCTATATAATATATAATTTCAAGTACCAATTAGCCAACCTGCATTTACGTTTATGCATTGTTCGTATATAACGAGATGAAATTTCAAATTTCACAGTAACAAAAACATGTTCATATAAACATTCGAGTTTGACAAATTAATTGGGATTTATGAAAAACCCTAAGGATATAAAATATATTAATACTGACCTTTTATTGCTGTCAAGGAAATGGTCAAACTCGACTGACATTTTGCAGCACAGTGCTTTCCTATACAATAAAATAATAATAATAAACACACCATTTACATAATAATAATTATAAATCATGTGAAATAATGAAGCTGTAAATTGCTTTTTGTCATATACCTGTTATGTGTGGATGAACAGTTGGTGTTGATAAGATGCCCACCTGCAAAGGCAAAAATACATTATTAAAAATCAAATCTACAAATTCTTACCAAATCCTTATTAATATTAATCACAAATAAATATTAGGAAGATTTAATTCTTTTTAATAACCCAGTATTTCTCTTAACAGAATATAAGTATATTGGTTTTGATTCCTTACCAGTTCGCTGTTGGTACATCTCATCATCTCCATCCGTGAAGAAGTAAGTCTGTCAAATAAAATAAAAAGAACCAAAATTATAAAATTTGCTTGTATTAGGCCTATTTATAATTATATTAACATTCACAAAATTAACCTAAATATTACATGAAAACCAATTTCATAGGAAGATAAAACTATAAAAAAATACATATGGACATTCGAAGAAAAAAACACAAAACATCATGGTCATCAGATCGTTGTGTGAAAATCTGAAAATTTTCTTTCTCACAACCCTTTGAAGACCTATAAAAACTACAGAAGATTTCTCACAACTGTCACTGTATTACAATTTAGCCTGCCTTTTGATTCCATCACAAACAACTGGGCCTACAGTAAAACTTTTCTCAGTACTTTGGAATTTCCCAAATTCCCTAAAAGATGTTTCAGTCTACTGACTTTCATCATACTTTTACACAGGGGGACTCCATGTTTACCATTCCAATTACAAGTCCCATATAAGAATTATAACTTCCACAAGTCGAATTTCTTCACACAATACCACTAATTGCTTGGAATGCAATGGGCCCTATACACTCAATGTGTGTACATGTAACCTTCCCCAGAATTTTACTTGGAAAATTTCTGCTGAGTGTTGATCATCTACAGTATACAAGGGATCAAATAAAAACGTGACTCAAGTGTTCTTTCTCACGCTCTGTGTTTACAAAGCCCAAAGTATGGGAGCTGTTTTCAGGCAAACACTGGCTTATTAAAGTTGCAATTATATGTATTTATATATGAATAAAAGCTTCACATTCTCAATGAATAATAATGCATTATCCTTTTGTAAATTCGCTTCTTATCAAAACGAATAAAATACGGAGTCCAATTCGTGTATGATCATACGAGAAAGAAAACAAAATGGCCGCCAAATTACATCACTTCATGTCACGCAGTTGTACAATTTACTTTCCAAGATAAAAACCCTTATAAAAACATTGAACTCGGGAAGACTTTAATTTGTACTGAAATTACAGAAACTTATTTTCCAAAGTAACTAACTAATTTATAATAACCAAAATAATAAAAAAAAAAACACTGTAGGCCTATACAAAGGAACTGAAACAAGGTTTGCGTGGGAAAAACGATATTTTCGGAAATTTAATAGTGCATCTGTCGCGTTCAACACTGGGGCAGGGGCTTAGCTAGATTGCCTTTTAGGGTTGGCAAAATGCCAAATGCACTAAACCACGCCCACTTGACCGTAACTCTACCTACCCAAATGGGGTCGAATTTTTCAAAAAAAGTGGCTCAGTTTGCGCCCAAAAACAATTTCTTCAACAAGATGGCCAGACTGTTGCAGTCATCACTCCAAACTGTCCTCTTTTTTTATCTATAGGCACATTTTCAGGAACAAATGTGTTCCAAAACGTCTAACACGTGTCAGTTGCCCAGTGTAACTACACTTTCAAAGTATATGGAAAGATTTCAGTGCGGTCACGTGACGTGTCGAAAAAACAGCTAGAAAACCTCACAAGTAGCGAGTGAATATAGTGAATAATGGGAGTCTTTTATTTTTTTGATGGAAAGGGCGCCGCCATTTTGAACTTTTATACAATTTCCCCCTACTTGAACGTCCGCCAGCCATGAACTATGACCCTATAAAGGGGCAGGTGTAAAACTGGTATATACGATGAAAAGCAAAGGGGCAAACAAATAAGGGCACCCGCTGAGCTTGCTTCGTTCCGCCATATTGGTGCACATGAAAATCGATATTTCAAGAACAAAAACTGCCAAAGGACCCTTTTTTCTTTTCATGGTCATTGATCAGGCTCAATTTCATGGTAAGGGGGAGGAGACTGGGGATAGGACTCAACAATATGTTCCAAACCCTGTGTTCCGATGTAACTACATTCATCTTCTGAAAACTAAGTTCAAATCGACCATTATATGTTCCATTTTATGTTATGTATTCCCCAAAAAACAACTCCATGAACTCTACTATACATATACTGTAGTATAGGTACTTACTGTACTGTATATTGTGTGCAAATTTTACTTTAAAAATCCCACCTACTTCTCTATATAGGTACAGTATATATACTATATGCTTATGCCAACAATTGTGAATGGCAGGAAATGAAAAGTTACTGAACTTTGCAAGGACAAAACTTAAAGGTGAACTGACAGCGAATCCTAACACAATCATTTGTTTGTTAAAATCGACAAATAAAATCACAAATAATCATCTCCCAAATGCTGAAGTGTCTAGATTACGGACATTTCGAGATATTTGAGACAAACGTTATGTTGATATGCAGTGATTGGTCGAGAGTGGGGGTTACTAAACCACGCCCTGCCACCCAATTGGCCAAAAGTGGGGGTTATTTTTCGATGCCTGGCCATGGCCCGCAGATTTCTTGTTTTCTACACAAAATACTTAGAATCTGAGGATTCCACGCTTTTTATCGACTTTGGTTTCAATATAGGTACAAATTAATTTTCAGGGTACCCTAGAAAGCTGTGTCAGTTCACCTTTAATTTATGTCAAGTATATACCCGAGGAATATTAACTTTACAAAATCATCATTGCTTTATGCATAAACAGCCCATGACAATATTAGCACCAGTGTGATATTGCCACATAACTAATTTCATTTTGAGCATCTTGTGAAATGCTGTTAATATTGCAACGTTGTATACACAATGAGCAGAAATTGTTAATCAAAAAAGAATCTCTTGTCCAAATTGAGGAGAAATTTGTTTTAGTATTTCCAGATATAGTGTAGGGCAAGTCCTGCGCAAAAATTCCAATTTGCTAGGAGCTAGCTATTACCGCTATTACTCAGGGCTATTGGTGTTGGAAACTAGAAAGGGTCAATGTAGTGTAGTGCAGTTTTCGTTCCTTCTTTTTCTTATTTTTCCTAAAGAAAAACTTGCACTTTTTCTCCACACAACTTGGGGTTTGATTGAACGAGAATGCTTTCTTGGTAATCGAGCATGACGTTAAATCGTGATCAGGCGTTTTATGCACTTTTCTAACTTTTTCAAGTAACATCCCAGCATTTTAGAAGCACAATTTAGTCGGCGGTGTCGAACAATGGAAACGGCCGCCATTTTTTATTGTAACAAACACTGCAGAACACCGTGTGAAAAAATTACCTCATCGTATATATTGCTTTTGATTTAGGAAGAGTAATTCAGGAGACTTCAAACAAAACTCAGAATGGATTAAATATGGCGGACAACAGGAGTAGAGCAGACAAACGTCTGTCTATAAACCCTGGGGGCCCTGGCAGGGCACTTTGGGGGGCAACAGGGTTTCAGGGGTTCACTTCGGTCATCAATACAAGCTACTGCATTACCCTCAATCAATCAAACACAAGCAAACATGTTTAGCGTTTACTCATTTCAGCTATACATATTTTAGCCTAACTAACCTATTTCTCTAAATGAAATGAAATTTTGGCAGCATTGCAAATTAACACTGCATATTTACAATAGCAAATATGACAAAAATTACCCCACAAATAAAAACTATTGAGAACAATATGCATGAACGATTTTGCAAAATAACTCATTTTCTATTTAAATAAAAGTTAGTTGAATCGTTTTTCGAGGTTGTGTGTGCTTCAATTGTTGCCAATTTTCGTTGAAAATGTTTGCAGGCAGACAGTACACTGATAAAGCACAAACACCCAACCGTCTGCATGGGGTTAGGGGTCGTTGAAAACGAGCAGCTGCTTCTACTACTGTAATGTACCACCAACCACCACCACCACCAAGAGTCGTTTGCTAACTTGTTCCATCACAAAGCCAGTCCATGCGCAGCAGAACATGTAGAAAGCAACAGAGCAGAGCGTAACAAAAGGTGGGGGACATGGAAAATATGGTCCATGCACAGCTCCCCCATCAACTGGTGGCCAAAAGACCCCTTCAATATTGTATCCACCAACACTGAAAACGGAAGCACCAACCGTGAAACACGAAACTCGGTGCATACATTAACTATTAAACCGAAACAGCCGCTAGTAAATAACAAAAGGGAACAAATTCACAATGGCGGCCATTTCCATATTCACCTCCCCCTTCGCGATTCAAATTCTAGATAAACTCGTAAAACTCTCGCCGCTATAATTCAACACCTTCCACGTTAAAAGTTTACAGACGGGGAAAAAGAAATACACAAGCAAACAATCAACACCTGCCGGCAATTGGCGACGTATCGCGAACGTCCGCAAGGCCATGAAAACAGGCAAAATCAAAATGGCGACCGACTCGAATTCGAACGTTGAAACCGATTGAGGACGGAGATATCGGATATGTCAGAAAATTTCACAAACTTAGCTGAAAATCGTTGTTGAAATTGCCTTCAGCTTGAATAATAGCTCAGAAGAACCAGATTCCAACGTTTGAAACCCGTTTTTCGAGCCGATGTAACTGGATTACGAACTATGCCACACGTCGGAACAAGGGTCGGAACGAGAACGTCGACCGCCATTGCCAGTGACGTCATAGGGCGTTCGCCACGCCCATTTTTCGAACGGAAAAAACAAAATGTCTTCCCGCAACAACAAAAAACCCTAACTGAATTTCAAATGCGTAACCCACGGCATTATAGGCGAAGCAAGAAGCAAAGTGGTAAATAAATTACGTGGAAAACAATGCGATTTCCAGAATATAAAAGGAAGGATGAAAAGGTGAATGGAACCGACGCCATTGTGCGTGTTATTTCAAATATAAAAGAAGGTTTTGAAAACACAAAACCCCCCTTGACATGACAGCTTGCTCGTGCTTGACGATTATGAATAAATACTATTATGAACTTGTATATCCTTTAGAGAGGAAGAAGAAGACAAACTTCTCGCAGGATGTTCGAAATTGAGCTAGACAAATGCGGATATTGTCGATTAAAAGCTATAATCAAAATGGCGTCGTTGTGATTCGATTTTTTTGGCTGTCTGAAAATGCTCAAGATCAATCACAGCCGACAAATAAAATCAAACTCACCAATATCACCAGGAAAAGAAAAACAAATATTTTCACTGTTTATCAGTTCGAGGACAAAGTAAATAAAAAAACGAAACCTACACTTAAGCACGTGTTCCTCAATCCTTATTTGATAATAAGTATTTCAATATAAATATAATTCATATTACTACTGGATACCTAATTAAAAGTGTCAAAAATACAATAAATGTTACCATATTACGTACACGTTACTGCAAAAATTAGTTGTATTCGAGTTGTACTGTAGATGTTCAAAGGGAAAGGAAAATATCTGCACTGTGTAAAGTATTCCCAGTATAGAAGGTTTTTTTACAAAAGAAATTAAAGGCGAACTGACAAGGTTTTGTAACATACCCTGGAAAGTGTGCAATTCTATAGAATTGATGCCAATAAAACGATTGGCGCA
>JAQFZQ010002121.1:0-15372 GCA_034696005.1 Glomeris marginata
TTCATCCCAATATCTCAAAAATTAAAGGTATGCCGTAATTTTCAAATGTGGTCATCAGATCTCCCCCACCCTGTATATGAAAACAAAACAAACTGGTATTTTTGTATACAGGGAATGAACTAATATCATTTCAAGGTTATTGCGTTTCTATCTTGAGAACAGAACTTTACAATCATACTATGCCTATATGTACCTACTTGTTTTCAACGTAAGAGTGCAACTGTCATTTACGATTATATACTCTATCATCTACTATAGTGGTAATAAATAGCTAATAGGGTATAAAGCAATGAAGAAAGTTGAATGTACATGAGAGGGGCATTTGATTTAATGGACCAGGACCAGCTAAATAATAGGTTTACATACCATGGAGTGCCTAGGAAAAGAGTTGTCCATTCGTCATGGTGATGGGAAAAGTTGCAATTAATCGGTGGGCGTTGAACATAAATCCTGTTGCATAGCAATTTGATGTATAGTTGGTGGGCGGAGCTTAACAACGTTTGGCACTTGCTATTGACGTTTTCTTGCTGTCTAAGAGGAGGATATATTTAGGGAGGGAATGGAGGTTAGGTCGTTCATTAGATTGGGTACTAGTGTATATTCGATATCAGTTGGCAATTATCCCATCGAAATGCGCTGTCAGATCTTATTGGTGGTTCCTTCTCCCTTCTTGGAAGGTACTTGATGTGATAACTTCCCAAATGGCCTCCTCCTCCTCCTCCTCCTGCTACTGCTTCCAGTAATTTTCCCTCCTCTTCTATCTATGGCTATGCAGGCCAGATTACTTGCTATAGCAGTCACATCAATACTTTTTTGCTCGGTTGTACACAAGCAAAAACTAATATTTGTGCTGCATTCCTGATCAGAATGCTGAATTCCTTCTTTTTGGGCCTTGTCAACTTGCAACTCATAAAGAGCAATGGCTGGCAATCTTGTGATGGGAAATAAGAGAAAGCAAACTGAGTATATTCTCTGATGGTTTCTCCTTTTTACTTTGCTTTTTCCTATATACTTTTTGCTTTAGCTTCAGGTGCAGCAAAACCTTATCTGTTCTGCTTTCTACTCTGGAAACGGAAACTGGCATCGTAAAAATTCCCAGTCTGCCAGAAGTTTATATAGTACCTCATGTCAAGGCTCATTTTATCGATGCTTGTCTCAACCATGAATCGATACATTTTTCTCCCTTTTTAAATCTTTCTTCCACTTGCCACATTCTCCATCAACTGCTTCAACACTTTATTATGCATTCGTCAAAATATAATCACTTTCACGATAAAAAAAGCACTGTCATGCACATATTCCCCTGAAAATGAATTGCAGAAGCTTCTTACAATGAACCCTATCTATGGTGGAATCGCTAGGAAATGGGTAATTTTAATAATGTTTGTAGCTCCATGATTCTATGTATGACTAGCCGGAAAGTAACGGCCGTTATTTATTTTAAAACATATGGCTGTTGTAATGTCAAATATTAATTAGCAAAACGTTTAACAGACACCTTAAACTATTTTCTACAAATTTTACCTTACATGTGAAAGTCCTTATTGGACCTAGAAAAAATTACTTCCATGCTAAGGTCTTGTTACGTTGCCGCCAGTTTATTGGCTGCATTAGCATTGCCACTAATGATGATTCGATCGACTCCTGCATTGTGTGTGGTAGCATTGTCATCTAATAAATCAATTGCTGAAAACAGTGATTGTTCCCTTTGTTGTGAATTGCTCCTTTTCAGCTTTATGTAGTGACTGATAGTTTAAACGAGGTCAAACTGATAAAAGAGCTTGCTCAATACATTGCCAGCAATATGAAAGGACTTTAGCATTGAAGTAATTTTTACTAGGGCAAAGAAACACTTTCACATAAGGTATTATTTGTAAAAAATAGTTTAAGATGCATGTTAAACGACTAGTTAATTAACAGTCCAAATTACAACAGCTTTGTATTTTAAAATAAAGAACGGCTATTACTTTCTGGATTGCTGTCATAGACATATCAACTTCAAGATTCAAACACTTGTGTGCAGACTAAATATTGCATATACGTACATACATACGTATCTGTCATACAAGTGAAGGAAAATCACTAAGTTCAGAGGTTATCAAAACCCTCGTGTTCATTTTTGTTGGCCATTTCCAAAATAGAAAGGTTTCTATCACAATGATAAAGGTGCCATTGGACTGTAAAGCTATTTTTTGTTGTTGGCATAGACAGGTTTCACAGTATATACAAAATTATTTATAACAAAAGACAAAGAAAAACCTAGCTGAAAACTGTTAACTATACATGGATATTTCATGTTTAAATATTTTTAGAATAGAAGTTTTCACATTGGGCATGTATTTTTGTCATAGCAATAATGTTACCAATTTCCCTACAAAGTTTAGTTGAAAGACTTCCTTTCTTGCACGTGTTGGTGTAAACCTGCATGTTTTGGTCTTGTATGTCCATTACACGGGTATTGATTTTGAGATCTATGTTGGGCTCGGCAAATAATATAATGGTCCATTTAGCAGCGGATCCCAGTGGGGCAAAGCACAGAAAAAAACCACCCAAATCCTTTTAAAGTGTTTTATTCTTGCTGCAAATTCTCTTTAGTGATCTTATTGTACCCAAAGTGCTACCCCCAAAATGGCTTCACTTTGGGGCATTTGCACGTTTTACATTTTATACTTGTTTTTATAGGTGTATTCATCTCAATTTAGGCAAATAACGTTACAAATAATATAACATGAAGATAAATTCACAAGAGAAAAAGTGTGAATACATAAAAGTATTAAATGAAATTATATGGACTAATGGAAATTTTGTAAAAACAAACCAATTTCAGAAAGTTTTGTGTTTTGCACCCATAAATGGTATCCATGACCTTAAGAACTTTTTCACTTGTGTATTCTAAATCTTGGTTCTTAGGTTGTTATATGTCCTTAAAATAAAAATATCAAATAATATGTACGCAGAACAATTTAATATTTATAAGTTCTAATATTTAAAAATGCATGCAGCGCTCTCTGGTGGTGCCAGATGGAATTCATACTCTGTTACTCTGTTGTCTTGTTGGGTTTACACCAATACAGTTTACACCAATGTGGTTTACACAATGCATTGCAGCAATCCCTTGGTTCTCTTGCAACATTTATTGGCATCCATGCAATATTAAAGCAACATGAGCAGATGCGCAGATGCATTCAAAATTCTTTAAATTAAGTCACCTACTTGGAATTTCAGATTATGTCCCAAGGTGGCGCCAGTGCAATCATAAATTAAAAGTTAGTTTTGTAATGGGGAAATTAGTAAGATATATGTATGTGCAGTAATATTTAAAAAATGGCATATATTTTGTACACCATACTCAGTTTGAAATATCAATTTAATAACTATGACTGTGTTATGTACATGCTATAATTGTCCAAGTCGTCGGACATGTGTAAAAATAATGGATAATAAATTATCTGGTTCGGAGTAGGTGGGAAATATTTTCCAATATCGGAAAATTGATATTTTGTTTGTTAACTTTTATCAAGGAGTTGATTTAATAGTCAAAACATATTTCAGGGAAAATCGTACTTCATTTATGCTTATAGAATTTAAGAATAGGATAAAATTGAAACAAAATTAGCAAGCTGCTAATGTATAATTTGCATCTGACGATCAATATTTTGTAGACTGCTCTTTCATTTTGACAACATGAGTAATGGGTCTCATTAAAAGTTGATTTTAAATTCAAAATGGAAGCGGAAAAAAATGATTTACCCTCAAAATCGTTAATAAGCACCTCGATTAAGGCAATAACTTGCATAAAATAATATGTGATGGCACATTAACTTCAAATACGTTGTAAATTGAGATCACTAAAGAAGAAATTGGAATTCATATATATTGCATATGTAATGTAGGTACATGATTAATGAACATGCATTATTAATGTACATCAGTAAACCTTGTTAGTGTATGTATTTAATGTAAATTACAACTAATTCAAACAATAATGTCCTTGTATAATAACAATTTTAGTCACTTTATATGTAAGTTAGCTACTTTATATTGAAATATTTTCCTTTATTGTTAAAATATAAAATCAGCATGTTACATACCGAAAAAAATGTGTAAGGAAAAGAGGACCATGCTGTTCTGGGTGGTTTATTATTTGAAGAAGGTATCGGATGTTAACAGAGGAGAATTAGGGTGTATGAAATGGTTTTTCGTCTGAGTTTTTGCGTCCACCATTTATGGGATGCAGAAGAGCAGCTGTATGCAGCAGCTTCACCCAAAAACACCAAAATAACCCATCAAGTGAACCGGAACACGCTAGCTAGCATCAAGCACTAAAACGTTCGCCATCTGTACCTTTGCCAATATATGGACCATGGTCGTTGACAACAACCCTTTGTGCTTGATTCTTTATGTTCTCTATGCTGGCAGACGGTGAAGATCGAAATCGGAATCCGATTCGCAACCGGAATCGCACAAAGTCCTACTTAAACTGTGCTGCAACTGAATTCAGTCTGCACTAGTGCAACCAAATCAACCAACTCCTACTTGAACACCGTTCAAGCCAGGTATATACCAAATGTATATACACACACCACCAGAAAGATTAATAGCAACTCGTCCACACTTTCCTTTTTTGTATGCTTTATCAGCACTGCCAATGCTCCTGTGCAGCAATTCCTCAGTATATATAAGCAGCTTTAACGTACGAGAAAACATTGTATTGAGAAAATTTGTGCAGAAAACGACTAAATTTAGTTAGTTTTACTTACAGTCAAGTAGCTATCATGGAAAAATAAGTTATTAGTATAATGGTATAAAAGTGACCAATGTCCAATTTAAATATACTACAGTGAAACCTGTGACATTGAACACCTGGATGAACTGAACACTTGTCCTTATTGAACGAGTTTTAGCAGTCCCAAAAGATAGGAAATACATTTATAAGGACTTGTATAAATTGAACACCTCTCTACACTAAACAGTTTTCACCAGCCCCTTAGGCGTTCAATATAGACAGGTTTCACTGTACAATAGTTCTAAAGTTCCCAATATAATTCAAAGTGACCATTGCTCAGGTTTAAAGACAGTAATCCTAGTCGAAGTGACCAATGTCCATTTTTTTATGAGATTGGTCCTCATGTCCTTACATTAGTCGAATTAATTGAAGTGACCAGTGTCTATAGTACCTATTAAAGACAATGATCCTCAAGTTCGTATGTTAGTCTAAGTGACAAATGACCTGAAGTCCTCATTTTAGTTGAAGTGACCAATGTCCCATTTTAGAGAGATTGGACTCAAGTCATTATTTTAGTCGAAGTGACCAATGTCCAATTTTAAAGAGATTGGCCCTCAAGTCCCAATGTAATATAATTCCTCATTTTCTTCCCTGCTATGGATGGGGCACCCTTGAAACAGTTTTATGACTTGTTGTGACTTCCTTCCACCTGATGGAATATCAACTTTTATATGGCTACTACACTCTGCTTTTAATAGAACATTCAATATTTTGCCATTCTTCATTTTTAACATGGAAAACATATAGTACATAAAATGGAATAACATTTGCATGTTGCTAGCAAATGTCCTTGATAGGAGAGTTGCTATAGAGATTTCACTGTTTCATAACACTTTACAAAACATCACCGAGCTTTGCCAGCTCACCTTTTAATTATTGTTAGTGAGTTTAAATGAAATCCAGCTAAGTGTGTCCAGTCATTCATGCATGCTACAGTTAGTTTTGCTAAACAAACCCAATATGTTACATTTGTTGTGCAAAATGCTTTGCAACCATGACGAAATTAAAATGCATGCATTTTTCCATTGGATGCGATGCAACCACACCTCAATCAGATTACCAGGTCATTATTTTCATGCTTATCACAGAGCCACAAAAAAAATGACAAATTGTTATGCACAAGCTTGCGGATTCATATGTTTTGTTGGCCACTATCAATTAGAACTCCAGGATCGATTAATTACACAGAGTTGTCGATCGTTAAAAAAAGAGCCTATAGTCTGATGGTCTGATCTAGAACACATCTCTGTCCATTAAAACGCTCCCACATGGCCAACCCTATCGATCCAAAGCTGAATTGAGCCCTGTGATACGCTATGGACAGCCATTTTATATATAGCACGGTGTTCAGCATGGTGTTCAATCCCACGGGTAGTGTTAAGAGTAAAGATGGCACGAATGAGCCCCTTAACGGCAGCCATTAATTTTCGCAACAATTCCCCAGTGCCATCAAAACTACCATTAAAATAGCCATTAAAACTAGAGTTTTCCTAAGTGAGGCTAACTTAAACATACATCTAATTGCTTTAATTCATTCAGTTGGGATCAGTAACGGGTCATATGCTCAGTTTTGTGAGATCAGAGGTGATTAGCACGTATAAATGTTGACTATAAAAGATGGCACAAAATTGTGGAGACCAGTACTCTATCAGACCAAGTGTTGCACGTAAGCATTGGCACTTGATAAAATTGCCAGTAGTTTTTCTTATGGCTTTCCTGCTGATTAGGTGCAAATACAAGTGTTGATTGTATGTGCAACAGAGACATACTTATTTATTATTTAGTAATAGAAAGAAAGGGCAACTGGAGATGATAGTAATTCTTATTGGTTGTAGCCCTTTCACAACGTCTACATAAAAGAAAATAGTTCCCTGCATTTTGCAATGTTTCATTCGAAAATCAACATTCATAATCTTCCCTATATTATTCAATTTGATGGTATACAGTATATTGTAAAGATTTGCAGGTAGTTTATTTATAAAAACACGTCTATATGATATTTATAAGATGTGTTGCAACTGGGAATAGCAACGACGCTTTTGCAAATAGAGTTGGTAAAAATCTTGTTGTTCCGCGAGTGATATTTTGTTTTGGGTGACGAAATACTATCAGTTCGAGTTGCAAACGACTATATTTAAGATTTTCATAAATAGTGAGAGATAACATTGTACTATTGTTTGATAATTAACCCAATTTAAGCCCATTGTGAGGATTACAAAAAGCATATTGCGCTGCGCATGGATATTCGATTATACTATCTTAATTAACCGTTAATAATAAGTCATTAGTTCCATTTGGAAAGTTGTAGAGCACTATGAAATTAGTGGATTAAAAAATTTTCGAAATCTTATTATTGGTATATCCGATTTTCTGTTGACAATAATGTCGCAGTCTGCGTATTGTCATGCGCAAACTTTAATCATCCTAAAATCATCTTATTTGATTAATTTAATGTACCTAGCTAGAAATAAGACCTGAGTGCAGTAAAATTTGTATACAAATTTTGCTTACTATGATAAAAAGCACAATTCAGTTTTTGGGAGTTATTATGTAAAGTGTGCATTTTCTTTGAATAATAGTTGTTTCCATATGCTTTGCGAGCATTGCAGTGAAGCTCGTAATTTTAGTACATAACTGAAAAATATGGTTGTGCCTTTACTGGTTCTCAAGACATAAACTCAAAACATGTGGTAATAAAATGTTTGGTGGCATCAGAGATGTCACCATGGTCTATAAAGTGTTGACTAGATCAGAAATGTTGATTCAATCCAGTGTTTTAACGACTAGGCAGGTGCTGGTTAATTCAGTTTTATGGAGCAATACATATTTTATGTGTGGAAAAAATAATATAGTGTGATAAGAATGGAGCCAATATGGCATGCATAGGCTGATGCAAGAAAATAAACTTGTATATTAATTTAGGAAATTTCTTATATAATCATTTAATATTTATATGACATTTATTTAAATTATTCCAAACCCTATTGTCAAATGTTTTTCCGTTATCCTTCACGCATCCAAACGTCCCACTCACATCAAAAACGGATAAACATATGAAGTACAGCTGGTTATTTACTCAAGGTTTAAACAGTGTGAACAATAAGCAAATAAACTGTTTGCATAGGCGAATTGCTTTGTCGACTTGCCCCATTTAATCGGCTTTCTTGCAATGCACAAATGAGAAAATATTACATAAGGAAAATTTGATTTCATTAAATCTTAAGGTAATATGTTTTAGCTATTATAATACAATGGATTTGTTTTAGGTACACTAAATACACTATATAAGTAACTTTTATATTAACTCTTACGTAGTCCACCATTTTTATTGTTTCTGTAAAAACTTTCCCTACAGTTCCCTACAGTTCCTTACAGTCAACTTACAAAGAACAATTTACAATGAAAAGTTATACTAAAACAACATTTTAAATCGCCATTTAACTACCTACAACTATTTAAAATAGTTACAAAATGATACCTCAGCCTGTTTTTTGTTTTTTGGAAGCATGTAAATAATATTAATTCAAAATTTCAATTTCCCTTACAGTCAACAGTTGCTATAAGATTCAATTGGCTATACAGTGCTGTTATGTTCACATGTAGTCATCAAAATCAATTGGGCACTCCTAATTAGCTCTAACAGTAAAAAAATGCTATACAAATTAAGGAAAAAAAAAAGAAGGAAATTAAAAAAATATAAAATGGATCTTATGTTTTTAATGGTAACTAATAGAATAAGTTAATTTAGTAATCTATTACCTTGTTGGTTTCCTGCGTGACATGTTCTTCATGGGACTGCGCTTGCGTCAACTCTTGCGCCGCGGCACTTCTTGAGAACCTTCGCGCGATACCTGTCGCTGCTCTTTTCGCTGTCTTGTGAGGAGAAGACTTTTTGGGCTCGTTCATCCGTTCGCCATCAGTTGCTGTTGTTCCTCCTGCCTCGGAGGCATGGTGTTCACTGACCGCAGGCTTCAGGGCGGCAAAACTCGAGTGATGCTACTAGGCTAAATGATAGGAAGGACTCGGAGCTTTGCGGAGAAGTGATCAACAGTGCACCTCAACCACCTGTCGCCTTGTAACCTCCATTCCACTGGTGACACGTTGATATCCGAACGTCACGATTGTCCTACACCCTTCCATCGAGCTTTTGGACCTGCCAACCTTTCGGTGGCTAGCTCAGTTGCAGTGTGGTGGTGTGCTGCAAATGCACGCAGCCACACGCCGAATGCCAATGTCGAGCCCGGCCTCTGGTGGGATTTTCTGTCATACACTTGGTTGGCAAGAGCTGCAAATGGCGGTGGCACAGGTGCAACACTGTTCATTGATGATTGTTTCGTGTTGAACAGCTATGACAAAGTTGGTGGCGATCAGGAACACACAACTCTGTGGGTTTTGCTCCGCATCCCGCGGTGCTGTACGATGCGTTGCGTGACATAAGAGCATCGATCGGCCCATATCCACCTTTTTGCAGTCTCATTTTATACCTCCTTTGATAGATACTGACATTTATTCGATCGTATACGATTTCTTTGCCAGTATTCGTTCTGATTTTCCAAGACTTTGATTTCGCTCCTTGCGCGCGATACGGATTGCAGCGAAGAAACTTTTCGCGTTTTTGTTGCAAGTATTCCTTACAGGAGTTTGTCTATTTCTTTTTCTTGTATTTCTTTACTCACTTAAAGGTGAATTGACACGGTTTTGTAAGGTACTACCCTGAAATTTAATCTACATGAAGGAAAACCGTGAAGAAAGCAAGTGTTGCAGCAAATTCCCTGTGGAAATTAGTAAAGAAGTTATTGACACTTAAAGTTTTAAAGTTTACCAGCATAGGCGAACCTCCTAACTTAATTACCCCTGCAAGCTTTAAGTGATAATAGCTTTTTTGTTACTAATATGCACAGAGATTTTGCTACAAAAATTACTATATTCATGGTTTTTCTTCGTGTAGTTTAAGTTTCAGGGTAACTTTAAAAAACTGATGGGGTAATTAAGTTAGGAGGTTTGCCTATCTTAGTCGACCTATTATATGGCAAACTTTAGTATTTAGCTAATAACTCAGAAACATAACATCAAAAATTGTAAAAATGGACGAGATAAAAATACCATGTCAGTTAGGAATATGGCATTTTTTATGTTTAGAATCTTGATATGTTTTTTCCCCTTTAATTTGTGGAAGGTTTGTTACTTTTTCTAAGAATAAGTATGGAATTTGAAATGAATGTATTATTACCACATTGGCTCCAATGGTCTTTTAAATATCACAAATATCTACTTCAAATATTAAACTCAATTTTGTCCAAATTTTACAGATAATCTAATTGTGTTTGAATTTTTGTGTAAAAATCAAAATATCATGAGAATTGTCTTTAAGGAATTTAAAAAACCCATTTCGAGATTGACAGCCAAAGTGTTAATTTGTTAATCTTCTTTTATTTACCATCTAAGCTTTGAAATATACATAAATAATTAGGAATATGTATAAAGAAAATATAATTTATTCCTTTTTCAACAGTGCTACTTTAATTTCCATATCCTTTGTGTATGTATATAGGTATCATGTTATCGAAAATCTTTAAAGCTCTGCTGCTTCCTCCATTGCAATATGATTGACTGTATATTTGTAATATTGAACAGCTGGCTACAGCCAAACAAAAAAATGCCAGAACAAAATTGGATCTCCCAAAAAATTTCGTCACCATCCCCAAAAATCCCAAATATTCCGTCTATATAGTATTGGATTTACCCGAGTTATGTAGCTATTCCTGGTTTAAAAAGAAGCAATATACGTTTCCTTTGACAATGTTATTTGCTCACTATCCCACCTTAAATATTTCACGGATTGGCACAGATTGCATGCTTTGGAAAAAGGTATAAGGTGATAAATTATAAACAGCATCCCAAAAAGCATTTCGCAGCGTTCATAAATGTTGCAATGTGCAGTTGACAACTTGATATTGTAGCACTAGATTTGTCCTGTTTTTATTTTTTTAAAGGGGGGGGGGGGTGAAATTCCAATGCGAGTTTTATTTATTGGTTGCATTTTTTGGTGTTATAGTTCGGCTTTTCCGCATTGCACTTGAAAACAATGGCTTAGCAGTGAAGCCGAACTTGAAAAACTTTCCGGGTCGCTTTGTTTGATTTCCATACATTGCGTTTGTTGGTTGTATAAATGGAAGTTGGGAATAATTTATATGTAGTTGTATGTCTGAAGAACTGCACATGAAGACGTCAGAAGGACGAGTTAGATACGGTCTGAGAGGTCGGAATAATAGGCTATATCTCGGCTTTGATTTATTCCACTAATCTATACTGCAGGACCCCCAAAACTCTTAGGAAAACTTGAAATACCCTTGTTGAATAAAAGAGGGTAAGACAGATGGGTTTGAGTTTGTTGGCCAGAATCCAAACTGTCACCACGTTCCCAAATAAATGGAGCTTGGATGGGCATATACATTTTTGCTCGTAAAGTAATCCTATATAGCTATAAAAATGCAATTAATTCGTGGCTTGCAACCGATTTCTAAGCGTGATAAAATGCAAAATTCTGTCAAACACTTGAATTTATTGCCACGCAATTCTGATATGAACGCCCAACAAATTCACCTTAATCTCCACATAACAAATACACAAATCTGTCTTTATTTATTTATGCATTTTTTGCGTGTAATTTGCATTTCAGCTCGCTATTTGTTACAATTACAGGTCGTACATTACAATGGAGTCACTAAACAGCACATTATATTTGATTAATGATGCATTGCATATTTTACAGTACACTTATAATCAACTATAATGTATAAAACTAAATTTGTTATACCTATGGGACCTGCAATGATTGGTTTCCTTTGCAGTCAACACCTAAATTTAACATTTCATTACAGGATACAATATTGATAATTTTTATAATTACTGTATTATACTGTATAAAGTCAAATTTCCATTACAGTATTATGTAAAGTAGAAGAATGTATAGATTTAAGATTTGAAATGTTATTATTTTCCCTTGAAGACAAAACTTAAAATTAATATTACCTTATAAGGAAAACATTTGAATTGTTTCTATGATAATTGCTAAATTATTTGCAGTAAACTTTCCAAATCAATACTATATAGGTATGTAACACTGAATACATTTTAATTAATAAAACTAACATAGTGCAAATATGGAATAAAATTAAAAATGTTACAAATTTCTTAATTGAATTTACAATTATAAGAAATGCAACTTTGGTTTATCAAATATGCATTTATTTTTCATAATAGTATAATTGTGTAATAGGTATTTAATTATTATGCAAGTGTGGTATTTTAAATACAATCCTTTGATAAGTAAGGGAATTTAAAGATAAATAATATCTGAAAAATTATGTAATCAATTATCTAGAATGCTGAACATGCAACTTTATTTTTTAAATATGTATTGATAAACAAATTGTCTTTGAATTCAATTTGCTGTAATTGAATTTATGATTCTTGTTTTATTGCTATTATATTAGTGGTTTTATTATATATTGTATAAATGCATATTTAATGGTTTCGTGCCAACTCTAATAAACCAATATAACTTTATTAATACTTTACATCTTCATTAGTGATTATTGTAAAGTGTTTTTGTGATAGCAATAAATCTACATTCCAGACTATTGCATTTTTAGAGTTTTAATAACACATTATAGTCATATTCTGGATTCTAATCTTATAATTAATTTGCATTGATCTATGGGAATTGAATGAAAGTATCAATTCTATAACAGCTACTTTTACAAAAGTCATTCGTTGCTTCTTGTTATGCTATATCGATTGTGTTAGTTAACTCCAATATTGATTGTCATTAAACAAATGCCCAGCAAATGTTTTCTCAACTCCAACTACGTAGCCTAATGTAAACAGTAGGCCTATATCGATCCATGTGATTCATTGTCCATATAGGAATAGCTATGTCAGACAAAATACGAACCTGAAAGCCGTTTATTGAAAGGATAACATTCCTGATGTTGACAACTTATTGGAAGCTGGAAGTTTCTACAGCTTTCTATTGGCTGCACACAAACTTAGTAGTACAACGAATATATTGATTTTGAACCAAAGTTACTTTCAAAGCAATCTCTTAGGAATTTTACTTTAGTAAACCAATTTCACGTAAAACTAATATTATGTTTTTTGTTTGTATGCCTACACTAAAAAATTGCAATCATCCATATTAGAACATTTTCTGGAAAATTCATTAAACCCACTTATTTCAATTTGTCATAACATTATGCTGAATTAAACTTATGTATTGATTTCATTCAATATGTTATTACAAATAGTTAATAAGCAGAACAGCTAGGTCCAATAAATGCACTTTTTTTGAGGGTATTTATATAATAAAATTAAATAGGAATTTTCCATTTTGACAGCTTTAAATTAAAATCAATATAAAGGGATCAGTGATGTAATAAATTAATAAGGCATTAATATAAGATGGGATTGATGATGTAATCAATTAATAAAACATTAAAGTAAGAGGGGTCACCCATGTAATCAATCAATATAACATTAATATACGGATCGGTGATGTATGTAATCAATTTAACATAAATGTAAGAGGGATTGGTAATGTAATCGATCAATAGCTACAGTGTACTATGTAATTTTATAATTTTAATCTTGGATAATAATTAAGTTACAAATCCAAAAACTACATTAAGTAGGATATATGTAGGTATATCAACATTTATTCTGGAAATGATGAAAAAATGTAATCAAAATGTAGTAGTACTTATATAATTGTTGGGTTTTATTAATTATTGTTCATTTATATTTTATAACATGGGAATTAAGTGGGTCTAATGTTTCATGCCAGTGTTAAATAAAATATTTTTATCGGTTATCAATATTTAGCACATGGCAGCACAACAGAGCAGTACTAGTTGCGCCACCTATCGGCGAAAATTTATGCCCAGTAAATGCTGCTAAATTTAGAACGTTCCATAAATAATTGTTGTTTAATGTATTAAAATAAATGTTTATATACGTAGCCTATAACAATATAGCCTACACAAATTTGTGATCAGAAATGTTGTTGATCATGCAAACGATCAAAAAAGCTATTATTGATCATGCAAACGATCAAAGAAGCTATAGCATGATCAACAAATGATCAAAAAAGTTATTCCTGATCACGCAAATGATCACAAAAGTCATTGTATCACATGTAAATAAGCAAAATTGTTATTGTTGATCACACAAATGGTCAAAAAAGCTATTGTTGATCACGCAAATGATCAAAAATGTTATTGTTTATCACGCAAATGATCACAAAAGTCATTGTATCACATGTAAATAAGCAAAATTGTCATTGTTGATCACACAAATGATCAAAAATGTTATTGTTGATCACAAATGATCAAAATTGCTATTGTTGATCACGCAAATGATCACAAAAGTCATTGTATCACATGTAAATAAGCAAAATTGTTATTGTTGATGACGCAAATGATCAAAAAAGTAATTGTATCACATGTAAATTAGCAAAAAATGTTATTGTTGATCATGCAAATGATCAAAAATGTTATTGTTGATCACGCAAATTATAAAAAAAGTTTTTGTTGATCACGCGAATGATCACAAAAGTCATTGTAAATGATCAAAAACTATGTATATGAAACTTCGTGGCGGCATCAAATTAGTGGCGGCGAATTGGAGGAGGCGACTTGTCCTTATCTGCTACGTCGATATTCGATACGTACCGGTACATATAGAATCGACGTATCGATGTATAATCAGAGGTGAAAAGGACATGAATGACGTCATTATTGCCATGTTGGAACTCCATGTTATACGGATGTTTTCTGGCCGGGATTCCTCGTGACTCACACTCAAATAGCTTGACAATTGCATCATTTGAAGCCAAACATTTCGTAGAACGATTGCCTGGACTCTTGGTGTCTAAAGAAAACAATGTGAGTATATTATTCGCGTCTGAAACTATGAAATCGATGCTGAAATTGGCATCGTGAGATAAGCCTAACGAGCCTAACTGCTGTTTTTGCGACGTTATTTTCAGATTGTAGGGGTGTGGAGGAAGGAAATTAATCGAGGGAAGAATCAATATGACATCCATAGATTCTTTCCTGGAATTTCTAGCTGATGATGTCCTTTTGAATGGACCCAGCAACTTGGAAGAAAAAGATTTCTCAAATCTTGTTAGTAGGCCTATTTATTCTTTTTTATATGCAGCAAATGACACGTTTTATTCAGAGATAATACAGTATTTAATTGAAGTATAAATTAGTACAATGTTAAAATTCAGAAGAATTATATCTAAAAAGAAATGTAATGTTATATCAATTGCGCAATCTCATTGAAAGATTTCACTAAATTTCACAAAAATATTGTGATTAGATTAATCTAATGTCAATAAAACTTTGTATATTGTGTAATTGCTATGATAATGTGTGTATTATTCCTGTAGATTAATTTAAAGCATTGCAATATTAATCTGGTTATTTTATTTTGTAGAAATTGTTATTAAAGGTGAACTGACAAGGTTTTGCAACATACCCTGAAAAAACTAGCATTTGATTGCCACTAATTTAGGAACA
>JAQFZQ010002122.1:0-15372 GCA_034696005.1 Glomeris marginata
ATAAGGGACACAAATAGCTACTTACAAACCAATTATCAGGGTACCTTACAAAACCCTGTCAGTTCACCTTTAAATATAGGCCTATTCTGTATAAACTAATTTGCTGTTTGTGCCATATAGTCATGGTTATTTTATTGGATATTTTTACAGGTGACACCAGTTTCCATAGAGAGTTTATTTTATATATTTGCGTGTTTTACACAGAATAAATATAAAAATGAATGAAAACCTATTGGGAATATGTGTGTATATAAAGGATTGTCTATACATATCGTGACAGTGTATTTATTGGCAATGATAATTCGGTTTTGTGCTACATATTGTAATCTCCAGGGAAATTGAGAAATTTTGCCAATATATGTATGGATAACATGTGACGTCATTGCTTCTAACTATGCCAAACTATGCCAAATTTTTCTTATTCTTAGTTGCTGTATTATTCAGTACTATGTATAGACTCTTATTTCAAAGGATCAATATCCAATTTTGTTTGGCATTGTTAAATTTTTAGAGCCAGCTACATATTTCATTTTACTATTGAACTGTATATATAGGTACTATACTTTGTAATGAAATGTCAAATGTTGCTAAATAAATGTTTGACATATACGTTTATAAATTATAATAAAGGGAATGAAGATTATAAAATGGAATTAGATGTGAATTTGTAAAAGTAACAATTATTTCTTTCAAGGAAAAATTAAATAATGATGGTTTTTCAACATTTTAATGTTGTGTTAATACTAATTGTGTTTATAATGATGTTAATTGTGTTGATACAAAAATAACTAATTGTGATTATAACAATAACTAACCTAATTGTAATGATAATAATAACTAATTGTAATGATAATAACTAATTGTGTTTATAATGATATTAATTGTGTTTATAATGATATTAATTGTGTTGATAATAGTCTAATTGTGATGATAATAATAACTAATTGCATGTAAATAATACTAATTGTGTAAATGATACTCCTAATTGTATTACTTTGGTACATTTGTTCAGGATTAATTCATTACCCTTAACTTATAAAAGTGATTAAATTACCTTTTTGTCTTCTAATTCAATTTCCAGACCTTCTTCCTCCAAATTCTTCTGGAAAATTTCTCTTCTTTCTTTCTTAATAGGATCTTCACCATCAGTGTAAGCAAGTACAAAATCGATCCTTCTTATGTTGTCAGTGAAGTGTAATGTCTCATGAATGGAGGGCATCTGTTATTATTGCCATCAAATATATTTAACTTCTTTCATTTCATCCATTGTGTACCACAATAATGCAAGTGTCACAAATATCAAGAGCATTTTGATACATATGTGGGAAATAGTTATAACCCACATTTGTCGTTTTTGTTCAAATGTTTGACTTGTTATAGTATACAGTATTTGTGTGGGATGCAACTTGTTGTATGTAACTAGGGGTCAGTTATTATAAAAGAGGTTTCTAAGCGTTTCCCAATTGCCTGATCGATATTTTCCTCGATCTAATAGTAGGCTTACTTATAACTGTAAATTCATTCTATAAATGCCCTTTGAAGACATGCACTTAACTGATAAATATGTAATAACATTTTACCATTTATTTATTATTAATCTATGTATTGTTTATTGCATTCAACATATTTATTTTGATTGTGGGGCATATTTTAACTTTTAGTAAATGGTACATATATTCTAGAATAAAGAGAAAAAGTAAGAATTAAAAATTTAACACATTGTGTGGATATAAAATGTTAATTTTGTTGAAGGTTAAATTTTTAATTTCGCCCAATTTTCTTAATAATAAAATACTGATATTTTTGTGCATTGCTTATTTTAATGATTATTATTATAAATGTTGTTGGTTACCAATGTGGAAGGTCTGGATATAATTGGTGTTATATCCAAGGACGACATTTGCATTAAGCTATCTTCTTGAGTGACAAGTATGTGCTATATAAAAGTGTAAGAAGATGAAATATGATCCATATGATATAGAGTATGATTAGGTATTGATTAATGGATGTACTTATACTACCTTTGTTCTGTTGTAAATGGCTGGAAAGATGTGAGCAGGTGAATTCTGTCCAGAGATGCTCAAAAGAGGATCTGCAAATTGGGTTTTGTCACACTGAACACAAGTTAAAAGCTCATGCTGTTCCAATATAGTAACTGAAATGGTTTCGTCCATTTTATTGAATTTCTCCTTACATAGATCGATCGACATGCAACTAGTGTTGCTATTGTTCCTCATAGTGTACATCTTTTTATAGGTACCATGTCTATCACAAAACCATCCACAAACTTGCCCAAAGTTAAATAAATGCCCAAAAAGTAAAATTATTTAATATTATATTAAAACATTACAGTTAAATTAATAAATATATTTAACATTATGTTTATTCCATGCATTTTAATTCAAATTTCTGTAAAACCTTTTCTAAATATTCTACCTGGTATTATTATAATTTTGTCTATAGTTAATAAGAAAAATAATTAATGGTAGGTTAGTAATAAAAGTTTTTTTGGAAAGTCAGGGGAATTTATAGTTAAACTATGTAAATTTAAAAGACATTTGCATTGGTAATTTTGGAGAACATGTAATTTGCATATTTGTAATAGGAATAATAACAAGTTATTAATAGCAAGTTAGTAATAAAAGTTTTTGGAAAGTGAGGGGAATTTAAATTAAACTAAAATAAAAGACATTTGCATGAGTAATTTTGGGAAAATTGGAAATTGTTTAAGGCCCCTTCATAATTTTATAGGAAGGATATTTGTATATATTGATATTGAAATTACCGGTCATTGAATGGACACTGGGACTTCGGTCACCACGGTCCAAAGTGAACAGATTGAAATCTCCAGGTTGACATTCATAAACGAAATTTGAAGGGTAACTTCTGGTCCTTCTCGAAGAGCTCACTTTACAGTGATCATCATCGATGATTACTTCAGGTTCTAATGATTTCACTTCTTCCTCCATTTCTATTAGAACATTATGTAATTATAAGCGATATTTAATTCAAATTTCCTTCGTACATTGTAATTTATTGTAAGGGAGAATCCATAAATGACGTATCCGATAATTAATGCTGAAGTTGCAACTTGTATTCATAAATATAAATAATATCCAAAACTGTTTGATCATAAACACATTTATGACCTTTAAGAAATGTTTCCAAACCATTATAGTATTCCAGATTCAAAATTCGTAGATCAAGATTCAAAGATTCAAAGTTTCAAAATTCAAAAATTCATGATTCAAAGATTCAAGATTCAAAGATTCAAGATTCAGATTCAAAATTCAAAGATTCAAGATTCAAAGATTCAAGATTCAGATTCAAAATTCAAATATTCAAGATTCAAGATTCAGATTCAAAATTCAAAGATTCAAGATTCAAAGATTCAAGATTCAAAGATTCAAGATTCAAAGATTCAAGATTCAAAGATTCAAGATTCAAAGATTCAAAATTCAAAGATTCAAGATTCAAAGATTCAAGATTCAAAGATTCAAGATTCAAAGATTCAAAATTCAAAGATTCAAAATTCAAAGATTCAAGATTCAAAGATTCAAGATTCAAAGATTCAAAATTCAAAGATTCAAAATTCAAAGATTCAAAATTCAAATATTCAAAGTTTCAAAGATTCAAGATTCAAAGATTCAAGATCCAGATTCAAAATCCAAAAATTCAAGATTCAAATATTCAAAAGTTTAAATTCAATATTCAAAGATTCAAAGATTCAAGATTCAGATTCAAAATTCAAAGATTCAAGATTCACATTCAAAATTCAAATATTTAAGATTCAAATATTCAGGACTCATACATTCAAGATTCAATACTCAAAGATTCGATACTCAAAATTCAATGATTCCAGATTCAAAATTCAAATATTCCAGATTCAAAATTCAAAAGATTCACATTCAAAATTCAAAGATTCAAGATTCAAAGTTTCAATATTCAAAATTCAAATATTTCAGATTCGAATATTCAAGACTCATAGATTCAAGATTCAAAATTCAAACATTCAAAGTTTCAAAGATTCAAATTCAAAATTCAAATATTCCAGATTCAAAATTCGTGGATTCAATATTCAAAGATTCAAAGTTTCAAAAATTCAGATTCAAAATTCAAAGATTCAAGATTCAAAAATCAAATATTCAAGATTCAAAAATCAAATATTCAAGATTCAAAAATCAAATATTCAAGATTCAAAGATTCAATATTCAAAATTCAATGATTCCAGATTCAAAATTCAAATATACATGATAACTTGTTTACCACAAAATCTAACTGCATGTTCTATGTGATTGACTGTGTTCTTTCCTGTTAATTTGTGTAATTCATAACTTGCTCATTGATGTTTTTGTTATGTCCTTAGCATTACTGAACATATTAAAATGTTCAAATGTTGCTTACAATCGTTCCTTACTGTTCACCACTAACGGTGGTAACTCGCACAGAAGTTTAACTTCCCCCGTGTGGTCCGTAGCACACATTCGGTTTTTTACGATAAGAAACAGTCAATACTTTCTGATAGCTCGCATATCATCACATATATCGCACAAAAATTAAGGTAACCTATCACACCATCATTGTGACCTCTACTGTAGCACACACTACTCTTACAAAAACAAATAATGCTACAAATTTATAATACACAATGTGTACATAGTTTACAACGGGTCGGCAATATGAAACAGTTGAGCAACATCATTTTATTGCCTGGATTTTTCCCATGACAGAATAAAAAGGATGCAACAGTTGTTTACGTTTGTATACTTATAATAAAAACAGGATGTGACTGTCACGGCCAAAATCCAGAATAAGTTTTGAAAACGCATGTTTCCTATTCCCATATCAAATAACTTGTCACATTTTTTTTGAGCAGGAAGATAAATATCAATGCACTACTTTTTCAACATAATAATAAATAGGCCCTATATAGCATTTTCAAAATACAAAAATCCAGCTGTACTGATGGTAAACAATACTTTTATACTGTTATAAACTCCCCGTTTGCTTACTAGATCAAGGCTTATTATTAGATATTCAGATACAAACAGGGTTAGCAACACATGCACAATACAATATTCTTCATGGGATAAAGTATTTTTCAAAAAATTGCTCCATTTCAGTTTTTAATGGGATCAAGTTCAAAAATATAGAATGCTACATCACTTTCTTAAAATATACCACATATATGCTTGAAAACCAGATTTCACATACTATTTTATGTCAACATATAACTTATTCTAGTGGACACTTTCATTGATGTCACTTTTATTGTATATTGTTCAATGGGATTGTCGTCATAGCAATTCGTTTGTAATGTTGATGATGTCATTAAAAACAACATGCAATGGGAATGACACAGTGGGAAAATGTATTGGTAATTTTGAAAATGTAAACCCACTGCAAGCATATTTGTTTTGAAATAATGTTTACATATTTTCTTACTTTTGAAGAAAAGTCTACAACAAACTGGGGAAATTTTCCGCTCTGAATTCAAGAATATATTGTGCAATCCATGTTGTGAATCATATGCTTTCATCTGTACAGAGTTACAATATAACTTGCAGCTGTTCCAACAAACAAAGTTTATTGCAACTCAGTCAAGTGCAACTCCGCTCTGCAACCAACATATAAATACAGTGTTGGTCCTAGTCTTCTTAAAACATTCACCATGTCTCCTACAAGCATGAAGTTCGCTGTCTCAGTGGCAAGTCAAAACATATTTTATATTACCAATAATTGTTGTATTTTAACATACATTTCAAATATTATTTACAGGGAATTTTGCTTATGTGCCTCACACCCGTGTTCAAATGCCAAAATTTGATAATTGGCCAAAAGGCCAATGAGAATCAACCATGTAGAGATGGTGTGAACCGGACACTTTGCAGTTTCATCTATCAACCAGTTTGTGCTAAATTAGGAACACAATATCTTCAAGCTTCAAGTCCTTGTGAGTTCTGCGCTAAATATGGTAACACTGAAGCACTGATCCTCCAAGTTGGTAAGTTTCAACAAAATCCACTATACAAACTGTTCCACATCAAGAATTTATAATAATGTACCTAACATTATTATTTCACTAATAATCTCGTTTTCAATAAACCTAATAAACAATTTCAATTAACATAGCCTATCTTTGGACGACTAATATGTCATTAATACATATGCTTTCTCTTTTTATTTTTAAACAGGACAGAATTCCAATGGCAGAGATTTCAGTTGCAAAGAATTACAAGTTGGAGATTTTGTTTCTGATGATCCCGAATGTAGATTTTGGTTTGGGAAAACTGGCTGCACCAGGGAATCTAGACCTTACTGCGCAACAATAGACAATTTCCAAAGATACGTTGAAGGAAGCAACAAATGTGTGTTTTGCAGTCAATATGGCAATAATACAGATGCACGAATACTTGGCATTGGTATGAGTTAAAATTAATATCACTTATTTAACTGCGTATAGTAATATTGGACACCTTTGTGATTGCAGGGAGATCTGATCCAGCCACGTGTACACCACTCCAGATTGGAACACGAGCAAATCAAGACATTGGATGCAAATATCTTGCTAACAGACCAAACAAAGCTTGTACTTTAGAATTGAATCAAGTTTGTGCTCAATACAACGGAACAACTGTTCAAGCAGGAAACAAATGTTCCTTCTGTTCAGATTATGGCAACTATGATGCACTCATAATACGATGCCCTATTTCGTAATATCTCACACATTCTTTGAGTATTGTTATCTCATTAGAACCATCAGGGATTTGTATTTAAATTATGAATAAACTGTTGAACAATGAATTGAGATCACTGTTTGAATGTTTAAGGGGAGCTGAATTTTTCTCATTTTATAAACACCTATAATTTATCAAATTCTTATCGTTATTCCAAGATATACTATATAATTGCAATATATGTGGACCTGACATCTAGTAAATAGCAAAGTTATTTAGTTTCAAACGGGTTAAACATTAATAACAAACTTCATTTCATTTGCAAGACAATATCAAAATATGTACTGTGACAATTAGGCATCGACATTTAATAAAATAGTGCTTACAGAGTACTAATGACGCTATACATTTTGAAAATAACTAAACACATTTAAATCTCCAATTGCAATTTATATCACATCTTCGTAATTACAGTATAGTACTTGTATGAGCACCTCAGTTCATTTTTGCTACATTGTGTTTGAAGGTTTTCTAATGTCACACTTGTATGTACAACATGCATTTTCATTTTTACAAATTATGATTACAGTGACATTTAGATTCATTACAAAAACAGCTCTTTTAAGTAAAATTTTGTCTTCAATCAGGGAATTTATTGGTTACAAAAATGAGTGTAAACATGGGCGATTGAAATTCAAGGCAATTTAATTTAATTTTTAATGTATGCAGTTAAGCTTTGTGCTTCCACTTCCTTGATTATTGTAGGGATACAGTTTTAAGCGGAAGACAAAATGGTAAAATCAAACAAACGGAATATTCAGTAGGGGTTAAATTAGCACATTTTATCTACAAAGGAAGCCTACTCAGGATATGGACACAGTAATAACAAAACAATTCCTGGAATTTTTTCAAATGTCATTCATAATTCCTGTTAAAGGCTATGTATTGTTGCAAAATGAGGATCAATTGCAATTCTCATTGTAAATTGTAAACATGGAAACATTCTTTTTCGTTATGCAAGATGTGTTATACAGTATAAAGTGAAAATTAACATTATATAAACAATCAAATGTATTACATTTATGAAAATTCCATAAATGAAATGTATTCCTGTTTCTCTTCTTTCTCAAAGTGATACATGGGTGACCCCTGTTTTAATAGTACACCATTTCATAACAGTGACCGAGAGAAATTGAAAATATCTCAAGTTGCATTGTTCTTGAATTGCGAAAATAACTGTCCATATAGGGCCAAAAAACACCTTGACATACAATAGCATTGCATTTTAAAAGACATTGGAAGTTACTTTCCGAATTGCCCTTTCAAATAGTCGGCTGCAATGTATAATATACCTACCAAAGTGTATGTGAAATTTGTGTCTTGGGAAATAATGCACATCCCTTTACAACAAATGACATATTCATGTGTATATGATTAGGTCAAACTCGATAATGCACTACATTCAAACTTGAAGCTTGTTAGCAATCTACACTTACAATCATTTGCAGTTGCATTTTCATTTACCAGGTCACTGGGAAAAATTGTTTCGTACAGTTCGCAGAAACAATTCACCTGCAGCCCAATGCCAAAAACACTTTCTGAACATATGGCAAACACGAAAATGATGACAAACTTGAGTGCAAATTATTCCTTTATTTTCCTTCACAAAATTCAAAACAAGCAGTTATAATGGTAAACAATTAATAGTTATTCCAATCAAAAATTCATATCCACATTTTCTTATTGAAAATGCAATATTCATGGCTCCTTTTTTTTTACCAGCCTTATCATATGCCAATGAAATTTATCAATGGCATTTCTACGAACAGAAGTCCATCACGTTATGTGTAGGACTGTTACACAATGCATTCCAACTGTTCCTAAAAGGCATACAAAAATCCTATTTATTCTTATACAATGTATTTCAGTATGTACTACATGCATTTGCATAGAACATAGGACTTACCAGTAAGATAGACCATGACGCAGATATATTTTATAGACACATTCAATGTCATCTCTGAGATCATTGTCCAGGAATTCTTTGTATAAAACACATCACATACGTATTATGAAATTGATGTACATGAAATTAACTCACTCGCATTACATTCAAAAGTAACATTTTCTTACTATTGCAGTTCATCTTGCAGTCATTTCTCCCAATGTCAACTTGCCCATCAAATAAACACCAGCTTGGGGATTGAATCTTGATAGAAAAGTTAGTTTTAAGCATATCAACTTCATGCTATTACATAAAAGTATTTACGTACTTGGAAAAGTCCAGCTCGAGGTCCAACCGGAGAAAACTTGACAGTTGCATAATTGTAATTTGTACCATAGTGAATCATGCAATTCCCTTTCATTTCAATCAAGTCAATGAACAAAACAGCAATTACAAAATCTTCATGTCACCTTCTACATGTATATAAATACTCACAGAAGTATTTATTGTCTCTGAGAGGACTTTCTGGAAGAATATCTATGTCCAATTCGCAAGGATCTGCTTTTGTGCAATATAAGCTGGATACCTCAACACTAACCAATGATACAACTATACCTAAAATCAAGGAATACATTTCCCTGCAAGTATTTTCTAAACAACCTTTGCTGGTTAATCAATATTGACAGCGCTCTATATGGTGTTCCAGGTTTGTAATATATGCTCTTCCTAACACATGCACAACAGTAGTACATAGGAGGACCCTACGGCGGACAAAGGATTCCACCAACCAATCAGAAGCAGGCTTCGCCCCTTGTAAGTTTGATCAAAATCCAACACAAACTGATCCACATCAAGAACTTGCAATCCTTGATCTTACATATTCTTTTACTATTTCTATCTTAATAGAAAACCATCAGGGATTTGTATTTAAATTATGAATAAACTGTTGAACACTGTATTCAGATCACTGTTTGAATGTTTAGGGACAGCATCAATAACAGTTGACGCTACAGCTGAATTTTTCTCATTTTATAAACGTGCAGTTATAATTTATCAATTTCTTATCGTTATTCACAGATATACTATATAATTGCAATATGTGTAAATAGCAGAGTTATTGAAGTTTCAAACGGGTTAAACAAATAAATTCAATAAATGAAATTGGAGAAATAGACGTTGCAACAGATACATGCATAAATGAGCTTCATTTAATTCGGAAGACAATATCAACATGAAATTTAATAACATAGTGTACTAATAGAGTACTAATGACACACAACACGTTTTGAAAACAACTACACAAATTTCAATCACGTACCCATTGCAATATCACATCTTTATTACAGTTGTACTTGTATGAGCACCTCAGTTCATTTTTGCTGCATAGTTTTTGAAGAATACAACTTTCATTTTTACAAATTATGATTACAGTGACATTTAGATTCATTGCACAAATAGCTAATTTTTAAGTAATATTTTGTCTTCAAACAGGGAATTTATTGGTAACAAAAATGAGTGCAAACATGAACGACTGAAATTAAAGGGAATTTACAGTTTATTTCTGGGTATGCAGTTAAGATTGCTGCTTCCACTTCCTTGATTATTGTAAGGATGCAGTTGTATAAGCGGAAGAGAAAACGGTAAAATCAAAAATGGAAATGAAAACCAAACAAATTAAATATTCAGTGGGGGTTAGCAAATGTTATCTAGAAAGGAAGCCTACTGAGGATATGGGCACAGTAAGAAAACAACTCCTGGAATTTTTGTAATGTGATTCATAATTCCTGTAAATGGCTATATGTTGCAAAATAAGGATCGTTTACAGTTCTCATTGTAATTTAAACCTGGAAACATGAAGTTTGTTGCATCTGTGGTAAGTCTGTGTGCTATCATGTCATATTTAATCTTCGCCAATCATGTGTTTCATATAGGGAATATTGGTGGTTATTGTGTGCAACATATTGAAATGTGAAGCCCTAGAAGTGGGACAAATAGCAAAGGATGACATTGATTGTTTCAATGGTCTCCAACGTCAAATATGCCCAGCACTCTATCAACCTGTCTGCGCCAAACTGGGCTCGCAGTACATTCAGGATTCAAATGTCTGCTCTTTCTGCTCAAATTATGGCAACACTAGTGCCCTGGTCCTTCAAGTTGGTAAGTGGAAAGAAATTTGCCAAATCAAGTAACTATACACATGATATTTTCAGCAAATAATTAACAATATTTCATCCCCAACTATTAACAGGAATTCACCCAGCTCAAGACTTCAACTGTAAAGATTTCCAATTGGGCAATTTAATTTCTGATGATCCAGAATGTAGATTCTTATTTGGGAAAAGACCTTGCTCCAAGGAATATCATCCATATTGTGCAACGATAGACAATTTTCAAACGTACATACATGGAAGCAACAAATGCAAGTTCTGCTCTAAATACGGCAAAATAAGTGGACGGATTATTGGCATTGGTATATAGGAACTTCATTACCACATATGCCATTGCCACATATAAATTTGTTACAACATGCATTGCGCGATTGCAGGGAGAAGAAATGGTGGTGGCAGCAGAGACAGGTGTACTCCATTCCAGATTGGAACCAAAGCCAATAGAGACTCGGCATGCAAATATCTTGCCACAAGACCTGACAAATATTGCACCTTAGAATTGTCCCCTGTTTGTGCCCAATTCAAAGGTAGACTTGTCCAAGGAGCAAACAAATGCGATTTTTGTTCAAAATATGGCAATACTGGTGCAATCATCAAAAGATGTCCTTTAGAGTAAAAACTATATTAGTACCACAGTACCACAAATTATTCCACTTAATTCTTTTTCGTGATGCAAGATGTGTAATACAGTATATAACGTGCAAATTAACATTATATGAACAATCAAATGTATAATTACATTTATGAATTTTTCAATAAATGAAATGTATTCCAGTTTCTCTTCTTTCTCAAAGTGATACATGGGTGGTCCCTGTCTTAATACATCATTTCAGAAACGTTCTTGAATTTCCAAAATAACTGTTGATTACTATAATATCAGTACATTTGTCCTTTAATGAGTTTTATAGTCGGTTTCAATTTAATTTAGATACATGGGGCCCAACAATTTGTACCTAGTTGTAAATGATCTCCTTGGGTTTAACTGTAAAATGGACTACTATTAATCTATCTCAACTACGTGGAAATACTAAGCTAATATTGATTTTGAATTCACTTCCAAGTATTACTATACTTCAGCTCAATTCACCCGAGTGTTTGAACAGGGGACAGAAAAACCCAGTAACAACTGGAAATTACCTGTAACATCAGTGTGACACGTTTAAAAATTTCCCAATGTGTCACACGTTTCATATATAACGCTACATATCAACAAAGGTTGTTTGCAATCATTCTGTACTTCATCAGTGCAGTAAGTATCATTTCCAAATGCACAATATCTGTAACAAAAGTTCGTGCACTATATAGTAGGCTACTATACATTTTACAGATTATTCACAATGAAACTATTACTTGCAAGTGCCGTTTTATTTGGCATTTTTAACCACATCATTGCTAAAAAGTTGGATGTATGCGAGATCAAAGAAGCACTAGTTGCAGCTAGAAATCAGAGCAAACTGAATGGTGACGTCAAAGACTGTAAGAAATTATATAATAATATACAATTATTGAACTGTAAAAATACAAGGTGGACCATAATTTTCGCCCCATAATTCGAAATATCATGTAATAAATTTGTGTAAGAACTTTGAAATAAACATTTGGATAATTATGGTCCAACCTGTATATCAAGGCTTGACTTTTTTGTTGTTTACAAATAATTATATAATTCAGGGCTTTGTCTCATATACCGTGATACATATTATTCTTATGACACTGTTAAGAATGAAAGATATGGATTATTTCAGGTTATTTCTCATATATATTATTATCAATTAACATGTTGTATTTCGTTTATATTATGTATTACAATATTGTTAATATTATTTCAGATTCAATATCCAAACTGGTGTGACAAAAATTCAGTAGGTGGAAAGTGCAACGAGAATTGCAACGGTAAATTATTTTTGTTATTATTGTCAATACTACATAGTACTGAGTATACATTATAAAGTTTTCCATTGCGTTTTACAACAATATAATTTGCATACTAGCTTTCCTCGACACCGATCTTACTAATGACATCGCATGTTCCCAAAAGATCTACAATACAGATAGACCTGGCAATGATAGAGATGGATTTGCCTATTGGTATGAATACTTGTAATGCCACCAAAGTTTACTTTTTAAAATATAAAACATAATTTCATTATACAGGGAAATTTGGAGAAATGAATGTCAAGGCAAGAATCTATCCAATTATGGGAAAGAATGCACAGGAATATATGTTCCAGGATGGGATGGATTAGGGGGTGGAGGGGTTGTGACATTATTAGCATAGTATCTATACTATAGCGTTATAAGGTTTTGTGAATACATTCAATAAACAGCTAAACTTGTGTGGTCACCGTGTATTGTACACCCCATTTGTTTTGTACAGAGTATTTTCCAAGTTCAATTTACTAATAATAATACACAATGACGTCATTGTACGCGGCAAATTTACTGATAAAATTTGGAAAAATGCAATATTACAGCTTTTACAACGAATATACACAGGCTGTCAAGTGCAAAACGCGCAACATATATATGAAATATAGAAATCTTCAATTAAAAATAGAGGAAATTATAAGATAATCCCACCAAAATATAGGAAAAAATAGGAAACTGAACACCCTTTTATGTGTATAAACTGCTTATCTAAAATTATTTCTAAACAAAGCGTATGGACAAAATAATATCAGAACATCCTTCAGGGAAATAATAAATTATTGATTTGCTTTTGCTTTGAATACATAAAATTAATGACCATTTTTGTCTTTGTAGCAAGCAAGGAATCCTGGAATTATGTTATTCCAGGTGACATAATCAAAAACTTTGAAATGTGATCCTTCAAAGTGCCAATTGGACATTTGTTTCTATATCTAAAACTGACACATGACGCTTTCATTAATGTGGGGTTCACACTTAAAACTATAATTCAGGTCTTTGTAGATTTGAGGTGAATCTCAAAAATAAAGGTTGTTCGATTATAAAAACAAGAACAAATAAGTATTAATGGTTCAAAACACATACATCCCAAAGCCATTTGTAACATACAATATCATAATTTTGAAGCACTTTTAGTAGCATGAAATAATTTTTGTAATAACCTCTGCATAAACTTTCACTGCACAGACCTCATGATTCAGAAGCTCTGTACAGCGAACTTTTTGAGTCCGTTTACAGTATAGACCGCGTACCCAGTGACTAATAACGTCTTTCTACACCTGAAAAAATTAATTGCATCTCAAAAGATTCAAGGAAAGTAAGATTGGTTAGACACGCTGATTAGCACAGGCAGCGGAATTTTATGGAGAGGTTATTTAATAAATCTTTTATAATACTGAAAGTGCTACCAAAATTATAATATTTATGTTACAGGTTGCATTGGATAATGTGCATGCATGGGACAAGCAATACATCAAGGACTACCTTGAATACATATTTGTTTTTCTTATTTCTTTTTAATCGCTGAACAACACTTATTTTTGAAATGCACTTAGTATTTGTAAATGGGGAAAAAAAAAACAATACAAAATTTACCTGAATCGAGTTTATTCTGGTAACAAATAGGAAAATATAGGAATTTTCTTCAAAATAAAGGAAAATACAGGAATCCTCCAAAAATAGGAAATTATAGGAATACTTGACAGCCTCCCTTTGTTTCGCGCCTACAGAATGACAGCTGAACGCAATCAAGTTTCACTTTGAATGCCACCACTAAAAGTCGAAAATCTCCTAAACCGTGACAGATTTTTCCAATTCCGATGACAGATTTGGAGCCCTGGGAATATTTGCAATAAGACTGTGTACTTTGTAAGCAGATTAAAGCACTCAAAAGCACCGTTTTGCGCACCTAAACCATGACAGCTAAACGCGAGCCTCCACTCAAAAGTCGAATATCTCATAAACCATGATAGCAGTGTCGATTCCGAGGACTGATTCGGAATCCTGAGGCGTTTTCCTATAAGAATATGTTGTTTTTGTATAGATAGGAGCAGCCTAAATGCTTCGTTTCGCATGGCAAAGCTTAAAAATGGACCATCTCCAGAACGGTTCGCTTCGCAGCCTCCTACTAAAGTCGATTATGGTAAATCCTTTCCCGTGACAGCTGGATCGATTATGGCTAGTGATTCGGAATCCTGAGGACTTTTCCAATAAGACTGTATCGGTATTATGCAGATTGAGGCACTCCGATGACCTTTTTTCGCACCTAATCAGTGTCAGCTGAACGCCATCAAATTTCACTTTGAATGCCTCTACTAAAATTTGAATATCTCCTAAACAGTGATAGCAGTGTCAATTCCAATGACAGATTCGGAATCCTGAGGAGTTTTCCTATCATAATATGTTGGTTTAGTGCGAATTGAACTACAATGAATCATCGTTTTGCATAGCTAAAGTGAACCTTTTCTATTCTTGGATACACTAAAAAGTTGAAAATCTCCTAAACCGTGATAGCAATGAGAAATCCGAGGACTGTTTCGGATTCCTGAGTATTTTTCCTATAAGAAAATGTTGGTTTAGTATAGATAGGAGCATCCTAAATGCTTCGTTTCGCATGGCAAAGCTTAAAAATGGACCATCTCCAGAACGTTTCGCT
>JAQFZQ010002123.1:0-15371 GCA_034696005.1 Glomeris marginata
AAATAAATAAATAAATAAATAAATAAATAAATAAATAAATAAATAAATAAATAAATAAGTAAATAAATGGTAATTAGATTATTCTATTACCTCTTAGCAACTATGTAGTTTAATTATTATCATTGTATTCATTGCAAATACAAAACAGGAAACCAATATATTATATTAACATTTAGACTAATAAGCATATTACTTCACATTTTATAAACATTTATATATAGTATATGTGCTATATTATTCAGTATTTAGCACTATATGAAATATACCTTTATATAACTTCATTCTGTAATATAGTTTAATGAGCATTGTGCATGAAACTCGATAATAACTGTGTTTATTTGCTCACTGTCAATTGTACACAGGATATAACAAACAAATGTTATAAATATATAAATAATGAAACAATGGGTATTTCGCTTGGAATCAATTATATTAGATTTTTGTGGAGGATATAGCATATGAATGTAAAACTATAGGTCATAAAAGTGGACTTTGATGTATTGGTGGTGGTGCCTTTATAAAGAAGCAAGAGGGGATATGTACTACTGTTGTATACTATAAATTGGCTGGCATGTAACAATGGTACAATATTTTCCGGCAGCCTTACAAAGTGCAGCATGCAACAACGTGCACGTTGAATATTCATGAAGTTGGATGTGTGTGCAAAACGATTTCCGATCACTGGTGCATTATATCGGAAAATGTCCAAAGGGGAACAACGACCCAAATAAACACTTGACATAAAACCACATCAATGAAAACACAAGTGCATTCTTCTCTCCCAACCAACCCATGTCCTCTTTTCTTCTCCATAAGCCCAAAACTCGACAATAACACTCATTTCAGCATACATAATTTATGAACTCTCCATGTGACCCATTATTAAATTTAACGCACCACTTATCATTTCAAAAATTCAGAAATGCGTTTATAAACATGTCTTGCTTTAAACCGGAATTAAACCCATTTAACAATTCTTTATAATAGGCCCCTATAAATTATTATTATGTTTATTATTCTATATAATTCACGACTTTTCCAGATTTCCATAGGTTAACATGGGGAAAATAAGCCTAATATTTGCTTATTAAATTAGGTTAATTAAAAATACAAAAATATGTTAGAAAATAGGTTATTTATAAGGAAATGTGAATTATGAAGATAATACAGTAACAATATGCTGGTGCATTTAAATAAAATTAAAATAATCAATTCCATATACAGTGTGCATGACTTGATTTTTCATTAATACTTTTGTATAATTTAATATTTAAAAACGGTTTAAAATTCTACTTATTTATTTTAAAATTTAAAATAACCGTTTCCTAAACTATTGCAGTATTCTAATGTTTTGCCACAACAAAACCTATAGGTTTTTATAGGCGATTTTAAAAATAATATATAGGTTTTTGATTGTAATATAGGTTTTATAGGTTTTTATAGTCTCTCAAATACCCCAATTTATAATTATAATCTATTGACTAGTCATTACGTAATCAAAACTTAACCAAATTTATTATTACAGACCTATATAACCTAAATTCCCAAACTTTCCATACAGACTGCATATACTATATTGCATAATGCATTTCATACATCACATAGATACAAAGCAGATGCAACAACACACTTGAAAACTTAAAAAAATCCATTTTATATTATAGATATAAATGGCAAAGTTGAATGAAGAAATTCACAGAACCATGCTATAATATTATAAAAAAGGGGCCATTTATTATAATTTTTTAGAGTTAACCTGACAAAACATTGCCACATAAGTTGCACATGTCACTTTTAGCAATTATTGTTCAATATGTATGTAAAAATTCAGGTGGTGTGATGTATATTATAGTTAGAAATAAGCTGGTAGTAACTAATGCCGTGCATGATTTCATGGAGCAATAAAAATATCGATTTTGTTAGGCATGAAATGGGAGACACGTGGTCAGAAAAGAGTCGTTTGTCCTTCACTGCCATGTTGGAAAATTGTTTGGGGGTTGAAAAAAATTAAAGCTTTTGGCACTGGGCCGTGTTTTCATCAAAAAGTATAGACGGCTTGGCTACATACAACCAAGGTCGAACCCAACTTCCTGTTTCAGTATCCAGGCATGAAAAAGCCTACAGATGCGCATGCGCACGTCAACACCCACGTATTTGTGCACGGACGTCATCTGGTGCAGTTGCTATTCGTCCTCGACCTTGACTTTGCGTGGAAAATTACACGTTAAGGGTCGCTATTGAGCCACGTTTGGCCGCATGGCGGCGCTGTTCTGCAGCCAAGCCTCACCACCTCAAAAACCCTTTTCTCCTTCTTTCCTCTTTTCTCATTTATAAATCTGATTACATGTAACTAACCTGTCATGTAACTATTGTTACTCTCTCCTCAACATGTCAGCAAGAAACCTGGGAAATTATACAATTTTAAACTTAAAATTTATATAGTTTATTCCAAACTCCGAACTGACAGCGCCACCTAGCAATGACATATAATAACTGCAACAACAGTTTCAGTTGTCTAATAACAAGAGTAGCTAATACTAAATATAAATCCAAACATGGCTATAACATTTGGTAATATTATTACTTTGTAATTCAATGGTTTAATATATTACCGAAACTCAAATATTGAAATAAATTATGAATGTTTTAATATTACTTTTTAATTTTGTTGCAATTAAAATACACACTGTTACATAGTGTTGACAAACAATGTTTAATTTGTTTAATATAACCGAAATTCAAATATAAATAAAGTCTTGTAACTAAATGGTGAAAAATATATCAGTTGTACGATTTGGTGGGCAGGTGGCGCTGCAAAGCAGATACGTTCAACCTTAAAATAAATACGTGTAATATGCCATTGCTAGTTTTATTGCACAAGTGTGTTCAAATGGGGTATAAGTTAATAATTGACCATAAAACATGAGAAAATTGTGTCTTATTTTATATATATATATTGTCGAAGTAGGAAAGGTTTTGAAATTTGAACATCAATAAAGGATTCTCCCAAAAAACTGACTTCATATTTCCGGGTACATTTACAATTTTCAGGGAAGAAATAAAAAAGAATGTGCCGTTATATATTGTGGGGGGAGGAGTCACGTGACATGCATAGCTAGCGCCATGACGACAGGAACGGAAAATGCAGCAAGTTTTATTCAAGTTGACCTTGGGGTTGCATTTTTCAAGGTCTGCCATATGTTATGTGTGATTCATTGAAGAGGGAGGAGCTGCACTTCCAAAAACTCGATTGCCTGCCTATATACACGTCACTCTTATATATAATAACTATCACTGAAATGATAATAATACACTTGTTTTTTCAGGTCAGAATTAGTGTCTATACCTAACCCCATTTTTGTGGCAATTACCAATATGGCCGACCTGGTCGATTTCGTTCAACAATCACAGCTGTTCCCAAGTATTATTACCCAGATTGGCAATCGTCCATTTTGTTCCACACTGTCCCTAAACTGTAGCACGTATACATCCAACCAACCTCCTAGTTTCTACAATTTTAGACCTACTAACTCCACCTGTTGGTGGTGTTATGAACTAGGTTTGCTAAAACTGGATAAGAAACTGCATGCATTGCATCTTGTATCTCAATCATCGTGGAATTTCAACATTGACCATCTCTTCCCTACTATTAAAGGTGAACTGACAAGGTTTTGCAACATACCCTGGAAAAGCTAGCATTTGTATGCCACTAATTTGGGAACATTGTCTGAAAATTTGAGGCCATTTGAAGCATTATTGCCACAGATATGAATTATTTAGTCTCATATCTTTGGAGTGTACTGAGTAGTATATTGTGAGATACGTACGCTGGAGCGCCATTGATAAGCTCTGCCATTGGCTGAAACTGCCAAAACAGGACACTGTGACACCAGCGCAGTGACACCGCCCTTCCATGACGCCCTCTTTAACTACTCGTAACTTTTTGTAACAATTTTTTAAAAAAGTTTTGTTTGCACCAATCGTTTTATTGGCATCGATTCTACAGAATTACACACTTTTCAGGGTATGTTACAAAACCTTGTCAGTTCACCTTTAAATTCAGGCTTTTCGCTTGGATTAGTCTCAATCAGCAGCGATTTCGGAGCAGCTCCACCTTGTTTCAGAATGAAGAAACACTTTGTATTTACTTGTGGGGTGGTGATTCATTTGAAGGATAGTGTTGATGTTTGTTGGTGGCCGGAGTGTTGTACAAAAGTAAAAGGAAGACATGGCAATATTGTTATTGGACATTGGGAGTAGCCAGGATGGCGTCGTTGGCAATGAGAGAAAGAGGTGCACACTGGGTACATGGTGTCAATTAGAGGCCATTGCAGTGGCCAAGCCTTGCTATACAATATATTTGGTGGAAACAAGCACCATTCTGCACGCTTGTCACTTTTTCTTCGCTCCACTTATTTGTCGATGTGCTCAAATAAGCCAAGAAAGTCGACAAAAACATAAAAACATCCCCCTCAAACGAAAGCTGAATGCCAAAAAAAAAAACAAGGGAGCGTTCATCATTTACGTACAACATATATTACTGAAGAAATCCAATTTCGTCCACTAGAAATGGCATTTAATAATTTAATATATCAACATGTTCCATTTGTTCTTCAAAGTCATCATTCGCAATGTTATTTACTTTTTCCTTTCCAATTAATTTCAAAATAAAATTGTAAATCTCATATATTTGCAATTCCAAATATTTGCTCTATAAAATAATAAGAGCAAGCACATGGCTATACAGAATACATTAATTGTTAATGTGTAATGTGTCCCTGTAATATGAAATACAAGTCGGTTGCTACTACATAATAACAAACTATAATTAAAACATTAAAAAAGTTACCATGTTGCATTCAAGTTTATAAGAATGCAAAATGATTTTCCAATATGTTCTTAAATAATATTTCATGTTTTCTGGTAAAATGTGTTCATGTACAGAACATCAAGAGTTGTTTATATAAACATTGCTAAATGAATTACAATATGATTTTATGTTGAAACGTAATTTAGGAAAGACCTTTCCTGTATTGAAAGTTTTCCCAAAACACAGACTCAGCTTAAATTTCAATTCACGGTGTTTGAACAAGGAGATAAAAAAAATCAGCAAAAGGTCTGTCTTTTGTATTCGTGAAGTGGGATGGCGAAAAGTGGGGGTGGGGTAACGTATATACCAAGAGAATGCATTATTGGACATTGATAACAATAAATATTTTGGCAAGTGCATGCATGATGAGTAGGCCTATGCACACACACACAGAGAACCTCTCGAAATGCGGACATCAAATTTTGCCAACTCTGCAAATTTCTTTTTTCCTCCCAAAGATATATACGGAATCAGTTTATCGAGACCAAGATGAACCAAAGCGGAAATGCGGAAATATTAAAGCAGCAGGAAAAAGTGGCTAGAAGCAGCTGCAAAAAATACGAGAATTGCAGAAATAAAAAAAGCATAATGCAAAATTCACAAATTCAAATCAAGGTTTGAACAAGGAAAATGGTAATAAAAAATAATCCTCAATTTACAACATCAGCGTTTCAAAAATATTATTAACTATAGAAGTCAACCCATAAAAAACACAGTAAGGTATACCCTGAAACCTAACATATACAACTTTTACCTTAAAGGTGATCTGAAGAAGTTTTTGGTCGACATCCGATCAAATAGTAAAAAATTACACCTTAAATTCGCAACATTGATGTCAACTGCGAGCACATTTGATGTATTATCTTCGTTCACAGTGATTTTTGAAGTTTAAATCGGGGAATACGGGAGTAGTACGAACATCGAAACGTTTAGTGAAAGCGTCGTAGTTTTGGCACCCCAAATACATGCAATCACTACGACGCTTTCACTAAACGTTTCGATGTACGTACTACTCCCTTATTCCCCGATTTAAACTTCAAAGATTAGTGTGAGCGAAGATAATACACCAAATGTGTTCACAGTTGACAACAATACTGCTAATTTAAGTCGTGATTTTTTACTATTTGATCGGATGTCGACCAAAAACTTCTTCAGATCACCTTTAACTATACAAGTCAACCCATAAAAAACAATACTTTCTTAAAAGTTTTGAAAGGTACCCTGAAACCTAACATTGCCCAGTTCACCCTTATAGCAAAAATATAACTTCTTTTGAAATACATATAGAATATAATTGAAAACAGTGTTAATCAATCATGCATAATGATTTATTAAAGTTGGAAATATGGAAAGAGAAAACAACATTTATAATTGTTCACCAATAATAATAACGGAAAACTCATCCCCTAAATGACTAAAAAATGTCATTCCTGGATTGCAGAGCCACAGTTATGCTGGAAAGTACTTTAACTTTTTTCATATTTTTTTCCAAAATTTTGTTTGGCTTAAACAGGGGAAAAACATGAAAGCAAATAAATAAAATGGCGCCCAGCAATTTAACAAAGAACCAACATAATTAGTGGAAACAACTGAGAAGAACAAGAAAGTCTATCTATTACATTGTCTAGACATAAAAAGTTCAAAAAAAGGAAGAAAAACCTAAATTACATGGGGTTGGTAAATCCTCTTAAAACCTTTTCTGGCGTCAATACCCACATCTTAAATCCACCTTTGTAACTTTCTTCAGACTCTTGGCGGCCATTTTCTTATTGAAACTCAACCAGCTAAAGAACTAACAAGAAAACCAGACCATGCAGATAAAAAATATACTATTCAATTCAAAATTAGAACGGAATATATTATATAATTTCCTCCCAATTACAATATGTACCAATTCCGACAAATTCCACATTATGTTGGAATGCAGAAATGTATGTCACTTCCTCTATAAACTATACGTTCAGAATTCACAATAATACCGGAACCAATAGAATGAACTTTATGCTGCTGAGCAGACACCTATTTTATTTGCATTTATAGGCCTAACACAAACAACACATTGAATAAAAGAATCCTTATACATGTATATATTCACACAACACCTGTTCTGTATACTTTTGTATATAATACGTGATGAAAATATTAAAGCTTTCTCCTCCCACTCTACCAGGAACCTCCCAATTTGTATTGTTATTAAAATCATAGGCGAATTATTATTTTGCACGAAATGAATTCAAGATGGCCGCCGAGTCCTTCAAAATGTTCAAAATGCAACGCAGGGTCACAACGACAAAACATACAACTATATATCTTTATCAATATGTATATATGAAAATGAAACACAATACGGAAGTCTCAAAGTTTACGGAATCAAAAAACTCATTTCCTGAAACAGGAATGAAAAAAAGACAACAAAGGAAAAATATATATATAACGGGTGGACCAGAAGTTTCTCCCTACCATTTCACGAATATTATCAAAATATTGTTTGCTTTTTGTACATTATGAATTCTGTCAGTAACCTTTTTTTTAACAAATTCAGAACAGTACTTTGAAAAGTAATTTGTAGAAATTCAGATTTAATTTCAAGCACAGTAAAACGTTTTTTAAACTTTAATTTATACGCATTTAGAAGTTATAAATAGAATTACATACTGACAATAAGTTTTTGAGTATTAACACAAATATAGTTTTGTAATAATATATCCTTTAATTAAGCTGCTATTAATTACAAATTGTTCCAAAAACACATTATCACATTACATTAATTAAATTGCCTCATTATTGTAAACTTGATACGAAAGAAATTATATAAAGGAATATTACTGTAAAATTCATTTAGTGTAGAATATTTTATACAGAAAAGTGACAAGTAAATATTAGACCCATGTGCGAAGAAAAATGCTAGAGTAGAGAATATTCTGTTAAATATTTACTGTAATATATTGGCAGCAGTTTTTGAAACCAGCAAACCATTCATATCATGCTATTTCGCTGACATGCAACAATCTATTTTCATTTATGATGACACAAGCAACGGAAATTCCCTCATTTTCTACACATGGTCCGCTAGATGGCGCTGTGCGTTTCATGACGTCACGGAGTGAATCGCCATTTCCACTCCACAGTCGGGTGATATTGATATTTTACTGAAAAAGTTCAGGAGCGATTGTCCCTAAATGTTTCAGAGCAATACAATATATAAAATAACGTTTCAATTGGAAATTTAATAAATTGAAATATTGGAAAGATGCCACGTAAATAATATCAATATACACAATTACTCCTGGAATTTCGTCAATATTTAAAACCAAAAAATTAAATTTCTGTGCCAATTTACTTTCCATACAGGATATTATATGCAGTAGATGCTACCTTGTTCTATACTATGATCAAGCACAAGAATCGACTAAAACGGGTGGTTGGGGCAGGTAGGTATAGGTATGTTAATTGGACCACTGTGACGCAATTCAATAAAAAATAGTTCATATTTTCAACACCAGGGGGAAATACGAGGAAAATATGGAGCAGTTATCTCCAGATTTTTCATATTTTTGGAGGGACATTTTCTTATTCCAATCAAAAACAATATTATGTATGTGTAAACAGTGTAAACAAACAATTACTGCCTTTCTAATGAAATAATTCTAAAATAATTTCACAGCAGCACCATATTTTCCACATATTATCACCTGGTGGCGGAATTTTGAACTAACTTTATATGTTTACTAATTAATTTTAGAATCTTCTACTTGTAACAAGTTTCTCCTAACGTAAAATCTCACCACTTAACTGTGGAATCGGCCATTACAAGAGAAACTAATGACACGACAAGCTTGTCTCAGCCTAATGGCCTCATCAGGTGCCATGAACTTTTAATCACAATGAGTTTGTATTTCAGAATTATTATGGATTTGAACTCGCTACCTCCAATACTGGAAGCAAGCGCTCCAGCCCGCTGAACTACAAACTCATTGACAGGTATGTTGCTACAGACCAAACAACACTTCAAGACCATAACAGTCAACAAACTATTTTAATAAACTAGTATATGACCATGCAGCAGATGGCACTGACAAACGATACAACTAGCGATACTTCGATACAACAATATGTATCGTCTGCGATTAATCACTTTGCACAATGTCACAGTAGTGGCACGATATCGAACCGTCATCAATTCTGATTTGAATCGATCGATCGATGACCAACAAGGGGCAGAGTGAAATCCCTGACCGGTCATCGAAACACGTGACATGCAATGGGACCCATCATGGGGCCCATTTTCCATTTGCAGCTCTTGTGTCCAGAACAGGGTGGTGGTGACATCAATCACCAAATTCCCTCAGCTTCACCCCTAACCCCTCCCACTCTCATTCTTCACCCAACCAACTAATCCCAAATCCCAAATCCTCTCCAAACGACAATTGGCCCATGACCATTGAACATGGCACACATCCTCGTAGGCCACGCCCATAACCTGATAAAACATATGGTCATCTCGTGTTACATGCCATTGGCTAAATGCATTTGTCAGCAGTGTGGATAGACTTTTCTAAAGATCACTTCTTCCTTCACTGGTTTTTAATAGACAAACCCTCGAATTGTCTCCATTTCTACTTATATTTCATTTAAAGGGTTTAAAAAAATGCAGTATGTAAAAATAAAATTAAAAAAACTTTGTACAGGGTGTCTACTAAACTTTCATTTCAAAATTCTAATATTTTCAAGGATATTTATAACTTTTTTCCCAGGACACAAAATACAAAAAGTGATAGTTACATAACAAACTATATTAATCCCTTAAAAACTGATGAATAAGTGAAATGGACCATCGAATTTCGAAAGCCTCTCTGCACAGGCCCAAAAACACACAAACTTCAATCTGTTGAAACACTTTCAGTAATTTTTTTTAAAAGAAAAGAAATGAACTCATAGTTTTAATTTTAATCATTCTTTCTACAGTCTGAATATCATGGGGTGTTACAAAACCGTGTCAGTTCACCTTTAATTGGTATTTTGTTCCAAGCAAATTAGAAGAGGAACACTGAAAAATCAATAAACAAAATTATGTATAAAGTGTCAAAAATTATACATTTTTCAGGATTAAGGACAAAAAATTCCAGTATATTTCCATGATTTCAAGGATTTCCAGTATCAGACACCCTGGTGTTGAACATGTGTTGTAGTATTTTGTAAAATAAAAAGTGCATTTGTTTTGAAGATTTATCTCGTATGTAAAGTAGCCCTATGTCCAAATGAAAAATGTTTACACAAAACTTTGAACCAGTTTTGAAGTATACCTACCTAAACTTAAATAATTTACTATACCATAAATTTTAAATTTTAAAGCAATTCCTCAGTTTCTCTTTATTTAATATAGGACAAGTATGATTTATAGTATAATACTTTATAAACGAGTTGATCCTGTATATATAAACGATCAATACGGATATTTTATTACTCTTCATGTTACATGCGTAGGATTAGCAACATGAATAGGTTAAAAAAGGATAACGAATTCGTATTTATTATGCACCTTATATCGTCCTTTAGCTTTTCAAATATATACTGTGTATATATAAATGAACAAAACCTCCCCCAGATGGCGCCTTATTTATGTTACAACATGCAATAAAGTCGCATAATGGTTTAACCCTTAACTTCCTGCCTTTAAATATTGCTACTGTACCGTATTTGTGAACAATGCATTCATACATATGAAAAAGGAAGAAAAAGTAGAAAATGTTTCCTGTGCTTCCATCTTCTCTAAACAAATCAGCAAATCAACGTATATTTCCGTCTAGGAAAATTAAAAAAAAATTCTCAAAGATTGATGCACATATTAAATTAATGTCTCAACAACCAACCTCTTCTTTCAAGTAATTGTCGTAATATAAAGTCAAAATTCAAACCCTACATGTAATCTGTGCTGAATAAATTTCAGAAACAGCCTGCAAATATAGTATAATAACAATAATCAGCCTGCGAGCTGGAATAATAAATAATGATAGGAAAACATATGTAATATTACATTAATAAACATGAGAAGTTACCTAATCTCATTTTTTGCAACCTTTCAAGTAGTTTACATTCAGTTTCAGCTTAGCATCTCATTAGAATCAAGGAAAGAGGTTAATAAAAAGTTACATAAAATGAAATATGTATGCATACGAGGAAAAATCAATAAGTAACACCTTTTATTTTTTTAATGAAAAAGTTTAATAGCTATGCAAAATCCGAAATGTACATATGGAAGACACATGTCTTAGCTTTATTCGATTAAAAAATTGAGTCTTTTCAGACATTTCTCTCATTTTGGCAGCAGTTTTAATAAACTCTGTCCATAAAAGATGGTTTTTTGCATATGGAGGTTGAGGAGGATTTCTGAAGGGGTTTCTACCAATTAAATGTTAGTCTAATTATAACAAACATTATAGGATTAATTTTGTCATTTTACTTTAATTCAAAAAAGCAAGCAAACAAACAAACAAACAAACAAACAAACAAACAAACAAACAAACAAACAAACCCCATTATATAGGAAAATTTTGTAATTTGTTGACAGTCTAAAGACATTTGATTGCATCATTTTGCTGATTTAAGGGGTTGACTTGTTTGGAATTTTTCTCTAAAAAACATTTAACAAATAATAATGTAGATAAAAAGAGCCTTAAGGTTGCGCATTGATACATGTTTCGCAATTCCGGATATGCAATTGGGATATAAAGAAATAAAAATATAGTAGTATATAAGTATGTAGGCAATTATTTGTGAAGTGCATATAATAATAATATGGGGGATTAGATTTGAAGTGTATAGAGCTTGGAAAAAGGCGCCGCCCTCTAATAATAGCCGCTGTTTTAGACGCCTTTTTGCCAAGGGTCAAGCCTTGCAACCTTGGAAATGTCACGCAATTGCAATGGTCATGGCAGCCGGCTGCACTAATTCGTCATATCCATGCGCGACCAATTTACTCTCACGACCGCCATTTTCCTCCTATATAGTGCATTCAGAGAGGCTAAGGGGGGGTAGAAAAAATGGCGCCCCAAAACAACACATTCTGCCATTGCACGCATCTGTGCATAAATTACTAAATCAGCGTGACGAGTTAAATATAAGCAAAGTGAAACTCATCAAATGACATTATCCACTAGCTATTATTACGAGCAATAGCAACAACCGCCATTATTAAAGGTGAACTGACAAGGTTTTGCAACATACCCTGAAAAAGCTAGCATTTGATTGCCACTAATTTGGGAACATTGTCTGATACTTTGAGGCTATTTGAAGCATTATTGCCACAGATATGCATCATTTAGTTTCATATCTGTGGAGTGTGAGATATGTACACTGGAGCGCCATTGATAAGCTCTGCCATTGGCTGAAACTGCAGAGGCTCTTGGCCTCATTGGCTGAAAATTCAAATTTTGCCAAAACAGGACACTGTGACACCAGTGCGGTGACACCGTCCTTCCATGACACCGTCTATAACTACTCGTAACTTTTTGTAACAATTTTTTAAAAAAGTTTTGCTTGCGCTAATCGTTTTATTGGCATCAATTCTATAGAATTACACACTTTTCAGGGTATGCTACAAAACCTTGTCAGTTCACCTTTAAGCTCATGTGAAACACGGTACATTGTTTTTCAGAAATTGAAGCAAAGCCTCAAAAAACGATTCAACACATTATTTGCAAAATCATATGGTAATTGTACAAGTATTTAACGTATAATTAGGCCACTTGTTATACATGCATGCTCTGTTTATGTATATAAAACTAATTTATAATCTGTCATATACATAGGCCATCCATAAATTTACAAAATACTAAATTTTCCTTTAAAGACACCTTTCACCTCTGAATTTATTGTCTGTTTTAAAAATACATAACAACCTTCTTTCCCATTACCCACATGTCATACAGTGAAAGACATAAAGCATTACTAGTCAGTTAACAAATCATATCTGCAAAAGTTTGGCAAAAGCAATGCAAAAGTCATTGCACTGTATGTAAAGTTTACATAGTTGGTCGTTGTGGAAAAGTGTAATGGGATATTGTGGAAGAATGTTATTTGGTATAGTAGGGGCTAATGTTTTCACATGCCTCTCACACACAGTACATGCACAACAGGCAGCCATATGCAATTGGGTCATGGCAGTTGTGGTGTCACATGACCTCAAACAACTGCTTTGCTTATCGTTTTTACTGAGACGTGACACATTTGTTTATACACTTTGCTTTGACTTGCCCAACATTTTAGCTCTTCCAAATCATAACTGCATTCCCATATGCTCCTCCCCTATGTGTAACCTATACACTGCCCTTTGGGATAAACCCCCATATATATTCACACTATACGGTTCCAACTCTATTTTTCTCAACCCCTGCACCTAAATGTGCCCATATACTCCAGCTTGCTACAGTATAGTATGGTAACCACAATCCCCTGCTGCCTACATAAAAGATTGATGCACTTGGAGGAAGGCATTTGAAAAGCGGTTTTTATGCTTTTCCCCCCAAAATGTAACAAAAAATATGACAACTTGCTCCAATGTTTGCATATCAAAAATTGGCCCTATATACCGATTTTACAACTCCTCCCAACTGGTCCATACTTCATACACCCACGTAGTACATATATGTATGTATAAGATATAAAAGCCCAGCTCGTAAAAACGAGCATCTTCAAGGTTCAACAATATTCAGAGCAGGTACACCATCTGTTTTCGCAGTATAACCAAAAGCAAGCCACTTTCAACTTCTGATTTTTGGCACGAGGTGGCGCCACTAACAAGAGCTGTTGATTCCAGAGCTGAGTCATGGAAATGGGGGGAAATGCACTGTAACGACTTCATGCCTTCTTGTTTTATTACTAATATTTGATATTATGAAGCTATTATACAGAGATTAAACAAAGTTCAATGTTTCCAAATCCTCCCAGCAGGTGGCCAATTGCAATGCAGCATCGAAAAACGATTCAACTCACTGTTATAGCTGTTGAAATGAAATTGGTTGAAATTTTGAAATGCAAAACAACCGAATCACTGCATAATAAAACAATATTTCCCTTTGAAAATAATTACAAAAATATATAGTATTCATGTCATTTAGGAATAATTAATTTTTATATTTTTCCAACACAGTTAGACTGCATTGTGATATTTTTATTGTATTTTATTGGCCCTTACTTGTATATAGGATTCCTATTGGTCACATGTTTCCAAGCACCAATGAATATAGAGGCAAATATGAAAGGGATTATGACGTCACTTTTGACATGAATTTCAGGCATTTCTCTAGAGTTAAGAAAATCTTGAAAACAGTTTTATTTTTATTGATTTATTCTTGTTTGATATTGGTTTGATCAGATTGTGAAGAAGAAAATCAGTTGAAAGTAGTTCGTGCTCGTGTCGCATGGGGGCGCCACCTCTCAGCCATGTTTCTCTTTAAACATCCAATACGAATTTAAAGCGTAAAATTATTTAAAACTAACACAGCATAATGCAAATTAATTTTCTCACACATAATTATAATTTTAAGTTCATGAACTTTTCCTATAGTTGCATGCTTTTCAAAAATGGGAATATTTTTAGAAGGACGAAATGGGAAACACGGAAATGTGTTGAAAATAAATATTGTTATTAGAATATAAAAAAGGAAGAATAAAAAACAATAACGAAGTTATTGGTTTCCGGGGCGTGGCTGAGAAAAGAAGACGGCGGCCATCTTGGAAAACAAAAGTTGAAACACTTTCGCTCGTTAGGCCCAGTGAAAAGAAGAAAGAAAAATTGGAGACGATAAAACTGGATGAATAATAGGCCATAAAACGGATGTGTGTTCACTATTGGCTGTTCCGGGATCAATTTTCCGCACAAAAAATAAATCTCTGTGAACACGAGTTGAGAATTTGCTTTTGTGTTAGTTTTTCTTCAACCCTTTTTCATGATTGCATCCTTACATTCAAACAATTAGACTTTACATTATACGAGAAGACAGAAACTGATACAGTGTTGTATACATATGTATTTTCTATATAGGGTGAAAGAAACAAAACCGGAAAACTTTCTTGGCCACAGAATATCCTGTTTATCGCAAAAGTTATTTCGGTCCAGTCATGGCCACATTAATATTTTAATTGTTTTCGTAATTCGAGATAAATTTAGAAATTAGGTTATTTAATTATTATACAAAAAACGGCTTCACATTTACAAAATTAAGCATATGAACAACAATGTGTACAACTTTTTGTTTTGATTTACAATATCGATTTAAAACTACAGTATTATGTTAAATTAATCAACTTAAATTATTAAATCAAACTAACATTTACAATATATAATTTACAATAGTAACATTATTTACAAATATACAATTTACAATAATACTATTTACAAGATTTAAAAAACTGCAGTATTATTTGTTTAAAGGAGAAGTTCCACCCTTTTTCGAACATACCCTAAAAACATGTAATCAAACACGGAAAATATGGTGAAAAA
>JAQFZQ010002124.1:0-15369 GCA_034696005.1 Glomeris marginata
CGAGACTTTCAGAAGAGGATTAGTGCACGACGTCTCTCAGCCTTGGTGTTTCCGTTCACATAGTCCGCGGCAAACTACTCAAGGTGTTGCTTGACGTGTCTGGAAAAAAGTCCCTGCTTCATACTATGCTTGTTTTGTGTATGGTCTCTTAATCTTTCATACTATCCCTGTTGTGTTCTGTTAAGCTTTCTGGGAGATAAGAGTATTTCAATCGAATAAGTGTTACTTAGACTGTCACTGCTCTAATGCTTGTGTTGCAACAAACCGTGTTTGTTTGTTTGCATGAGGTCACTGCATGGTTCGATATCCGCCGTAACTTATTTTTTTTATTTCTCCAGCTGGTAATTTTTTTTTTCTGAAATAGCACCCAAAAAACTTAGTTTTTTTTCCTTCATTAGAGTCAAGAAGTGGTGGAAGCATTTTCTACGGAGAGCCGTTTCGGCCAAAAGGGGTATTGCGCGACAACGACGCACGTGGTACGGCGCTTTTGCAAGGGGTAGAACTTGCGTTTTCTCATTGATGAGCGCAAAATTTACGAGATAGAAATTTTTACACTTAGTAATTACAGTAATAGTAATAAAAAGGCAAAAGAAAGCCATACATCTTTGAATAACACTCTGTTAAAGTTGCATTACTTAGATCAATAACTTTTATTAGCTCCATATAGTCTTCTCCAATTGAGTAACATTTTTGAAAATTCCCAAAGTTTGCCATTTTTTTAAACATTGTTTGAATTTGAATTCCGTAATGATCATAGGCTTGAATTACACAGCAGTTCTTTTTGCATCATACGCAATTTATTTCATATTTGTATCATTTTTAGTTTTTTTTTATTTGGATTTTCAAACATGGGCTGGCAACGTGTTGTTGTGAATACTCTCCCTCTGATGACGTGGCATTTTCCACCCAATGGGACGAAACTGCATTCATCCGCACTCTTCGGTCTTCCGGTAGGACGGACGGACGCAATGACTCGGTCGGGTACTCGGGTATTTAATTGAGATACGTGTTTTCTGCAAAATGTAATGAGTTTCCTGCTTAGTTTGTGGATATATATTGACGCAGTAGATCTTGAAAAGCGGGTTAAAAATGTCAGGACAGTTGTCAAAACATAGTTTACAAACGCTTCGTATCGAGAGCAATAATCATCTGTATTTCGCCCACTGGGAACTGTTCAGAATTGGCATATTAACTGTATTTACCCAGGAAGATGAGTATGGCAAACGTGAAATTGTGCGAATGTTGAAAGCGATTTACAGTTGTCCAGACAAATACAGGTAAGTTAAATAAAGTTAAATAAAATGTAATCGAGCTAGGACTCAAAAATCACAATTTAAAATGATTTAAATTAATGACAAAATTCACCTTTTAAAGTCCTATCCAGTACTATTTTAAAAAATAATTTCTGCATGTATATTTATTATGTTATTTGAATTTTAAGCTCTGGCTCACCAAGTGTCCCAACGCCTTATCATATGCAGTGGTTATGTGCTAAACTGTTGGAAGAAATCCAAGTAAGTATTATTATATATTCTAAAACTGGATTTCTACTAATCATTTGTAATAATTTAAATAAGCTTATTCCCTGTGAAGTGACCAAAAATTTCTATATTAAAGCTGATGTATGACACATATTTTCATTATGCACAGTTAGTTTAATCAAGGTTTAATCCATTGATTTTATTAATAAACTAATTTAATTGTTTATTTTTATTCAGACAGAAAAAAATTACCTGGAAGATGCTGACTTCAAACTACTACTACTGTATATGCTGGAATTTACCAATGATTGTTTTATCCAGGTACCTTATAATGACACAAATGCTATGTATTGTATAGAGTGATGTTTATTTTACTGATTATTTATTTCAGGATATCTACAAAGTGTTTTGGATTAATGCTGAGAATGAGAACATAATTTCAGAAACAAGTTTGAATTGCTACAGTTCTCTCATCAACATAAATCCTCAACTTGCAGCTGAATTGCTTAAACACTTGATGACTCGTAACATATTTTTGCCTCATTTTCAATTGGCTGAAGTTTTTCTAAATCATCTCCAATCCTCTTTACAATGTGTTTGTAAAGTTGATGTTGATGTACCGGAACAAACTGCGGCTTTACTTCAAGCAGTTGGTTATTTAGAAAAGCTTGTTGAAATAGGTGAGCCGTAGTTATTGCATCTATAGTTCAAAATGTATTTAAGGTTATAGTTTTAATTAACACATTTACAGGAAGATTGCATGAGGATTTTGAAGTGCATTCAGAGAAATTGAAAGTCCGCATTGACAAGATTGTTTCGCTGTTAAAAACCATCGGAGAGTTCAACGAAAACTTGAAAACAAAAATTTTCTTCCTGTTGCTTCCTGAGCAAAACACATGGATTTTAAAGAAAATAAATGTTCAAATGGAAATACAGACAAACGATGTCTTCCTAAAGAGGGTTTTTGGAGAAAACATGGTAATGAACATAAAGGAACTTTGTCTTGAGACCCTGGAGACAAGAAGTCATTTCTTAGAAAGGATTTTGGTAATTATATTGTTTCGTTTTTGCAGACATGTATATATATATGTTAAATTTGTGTTTGGTTTTCTTAATAGAAATGCTGTCTTCATTTGGTGGAAGTTGGGAAACTAGATATTGTTTTAGATGTCTTAAAGCCACCATTGTTAGAGAGGCTTTGGCCCTTGATTTACATTCTTTCGTGGGAAAATGTGCGGACTGTAACTCAAGTCAGATCTCTGCTTGATCATTCACCAGTTATCTCTGTAATAATGAATATTGCAATTGTTATTTTTTCATTTGATGTTTTGATTAATTTTGAATAATTTGTTTGAAGGTACGAAATAATTTTGATCCTCTTTTGATGGAAACATGTCGGAATATGTGCCAAGATGCCAAGCTCGCACTATGGTGCCTTCAAAATAGGTGACATATAGGCAAAAGTAGACACAGTAACAGGCTGTCAAGTATATTCCTATATTTTAGAGAGGTTTCTGTATATATTCCTATTTTATTGAAAAATTATTACATTTTTCTTAAAAGTTAGCACTATTAAAAAATCATTTATAGCAGTGAATTGCATATCCTACAAATGTACAGTCTTGTCACTGAATAGTAAATGTTACATCTTGTGTTTTTGATTATTCCCATGTTATATAATTAGTTGTAATGCTTAAATTGTTATTTCTACACGACTTTTATTAGAAAATTTGCTATGGCATTACATTACTATAAATATAAATGCAATATAGATGCAAAGAAAATATTATTTGGAATGTATTAATTATAATATTCCTATGTTTTGCATGTTTGCAAAATGTTTGTACTTTACAGTCTGCAATAATCCACTGTTTTAATACATTGTAATTATTAGTATATATCTTAATGGTGCACATATTAAACTTTTCTTAATCGTTAGGGTTGATTCAAAAAGAGGAGATGAGGATGCGAAAATTGTAGAGATTCTCCAAGATCTTGCCGCACATTCACCTTTATTCGTTATCAATAAAGTTCTCGGTTTAAACCATCTGGGCAAAGAAGATATTGTCCAAGCCCTCGTGGATCATTCCAGCTGCAGTAAGTCCCTTGTCCATGAGTTTCATTGCCTTTGTGATGTTAACTATATTCATGTTTGTTAGATAATCCCATTACATATTCGGCATCTGATGAATATTTGCATATTCTAAATGGTTATTACATCATGAAGCTTATACTGGAAGCCGTTTGCAGTGGCCAGGAGATGGATTATTTATTGAGAAGTAACATATACAGTTATTTTAGTGTTGATTGCTTTAAAAATAAGACTTTTAAAATAACTTTTATGTCATATATAGAGAAATGCCATCGAATTTTGAAAACAGAAAGACTTGGCCAAGTTGCCAGTGATGAAAACATTGAAAATCTGGATGAATTTTATCAAACCAAGATCAAGACTAAACTGAAACAAGTCCAGAGCTTGATTTCAGAGATATTCCCATTACCTTTCCGAATCCAGCTTTTGGAAGATGCCTTTTCACTGTTATTTCTGCAAAATAAATATCTGGACATGGAAAATGATAAATGTGAAATGCTCAGCGATGAAGGAAGCCAAGGTGAAGAGAATGCGGAGAAAAGAGGAAAATCACCACCTGTAATGGATTCTTCTGTAGAAGTTACTGCTAACGGTTCTTTGTTGTTGAAAACTAATGGAAGAAGCTCGAAAAATAAGAAGTTTACCCGCAGAACCAGGGTTTTGAGTAGCGCAACCACCACGACAAGTTCCTCGTGCGGCAGCAAAAGAGATTTTGGGTATTACGGAAAGGAATTTGTCTGTTCCCCGTTCGTAGTTCGAGATCTTCTATTCGTCCTCAAAGAAACTGTTCTGGAAGCTGATATTTCAGTAAGGAAACATCATCATGAGGTCCGTGTGATAGAAACTTCCCGCGATCCGCCGAAGAAAAGTTCTGATTTGTCCCGAATCGCAACGTTGTCGAAGTTCATTAGTGATGCCGTATGGAGGTTACATATAACTACTAGTGAAAGGTGGTTGGAATCGGAAGCTTTTACCTTCAGTTCAAGAAAATACTGTGACTATTTCACTAAAATCTATCCTGATTCGAGTTGCAAAGTTCCCGTTGTCTTCCAAGCTGCGGAGCGTGATGGTTCATCAACTGATGATGGTACATTATACTTAACTTATACCAATAGCATTCATATCAATCTCCTGTCTAGTTAGCCATCCTTTAAATTACAACTTAATCATGTGAATACTTTTCCTAATTTGTTTTGTTTAACAGATTTACGGAAATTACCTTTTGTAGGCTTAAGATTGGGGATTGATGACTTTGAAGTGATTGTTTATTTTCCATTGGAGTTACATTAGAGTTATACATTTCGAATTAATGTTTCAGAATCTAAGAACAAATCAAGAATAAGCCATGAAGTGGTCCGAAGGTGTTCTCGTCTGTTGGCACCTCAACGCGATACATCCGTAATAAGATTGATGCTTTCATCACAAGAGTCTCTAGTTTACATGTGTCTTCATCGAAATCAGCTGGATCTAGTAAAAGCTGAACAAGCTATCAAAGTATTATATCATTAGCATATTTGGAAATATCAGGTTGTTAATTGTCTTATTTAATAAATTGTATTGTTGCGCGTAGATGTTCAACATGCGTGACTCGGACTGCGCTCATGAAGTCAAGTTCATGAAAGGTTATAAAAGGGCAGCCCAACAACTCTGCATCTCAAACCAACCAGAAAAACCTACCGATTCACTAAGTGTGAAAGAGGAAACTTTCTCGCCACCACAACCTATGAGGAAATTATCCCAGGTTGCCGGAGAAGCCATCAAAGCTGCTCTTGCAACAGAAATCATAATAGTTGATGAACTCCTCAGCATGTATCCAGTACCATTTCCAGTCATGTCCAATGATACGCTGTTTCAAAATGAAGATACGAAGAACAACTTCTCAAAGGCTCTTGTCATTTCCGACCTTGTCACTGTGTCAGAATGTGATATCAACTCTTCATTGAAGCTACTAACTCTTGCAAAGGAACGATTACCAAAGTCCCAAAAAGGAAACAAAACATTGAACACTATCCGTACCAAAGTGTGGGGCTTTTTAGATGGTTTAACTCGATTGGCAGAGGCGCAAATGAATGTTTCTGGGACAAAACCTTGCTTTGGATCATTTGGCTCTTTAAATGAGCTTATTTCCAGTTGGTGTTGGTCTCTAGATTGGAAAAATTTCAAAAAAGTCTCCGGTATTTGTTGGAAGATGAATCAAGTCCTTGAAAGCAGACATGAGATTTTGGATATGCCTTCGAAAAACTATGACCTGTCAATAGAAGAGCATCCTTTTAATGTGTTGGTTCGCGATGCGAATGAGATGGCAGTTGAATTAGCAGCTGAATTCATGTTTGAGTTGTTGGGACCGAAATCGGAGTGTCGGGCAACCGCGCAAGTGCCGTGTTACCTGAAGATGATTTTGGACTATGCCAACAGCCTCAAGTCATTATTAGGAAAATGTGGAGGCAAGATAATTACAAGAATAATCATTTCGCTTTGTAATTATGTTGATTGTATTAGTAATTCATTTGATATATTTCCAGGAAAGGAGGAAGAATTAGGACCGGAAAGCTCTTTGTCATTGTTACGTCTTCCCCAAAAGGAAATCATCAAGAAATTGCTTCAAAATCCGGAATTAACAGCTGATAAGCTACAAGAATTTGCTACCCAATCCAAACTAGATCTTGCATCACTGATCATACAACAGTGCACTCCTAGGCTATCTATTTATATGGAAAATCTGTCCATCAACAGCTGTGAAGGTTAGAAAACCAAAAACAATGTTTATAAATTTTAATTACATAATTGTGTGTAGTATCAAGAGTGTAGTATACATCAATTCTAAACAGTGATGTATTCTTATTAGGCATGTGGAAAAATGGTCATTACGTGCTGAATGGGTTTCCGCCGCATAATCAAGACTCGGTTGCAAGACAACCTGATGTTGTCATCACTGAGATTCTCCAAGATACAATTGTACTCATGAAAGGTATTTATCAATAAATATATTCTACATTTGTTCATTTTGTGTTCATTGAGTCAGTTTTATGATTTGTCATTGTTTTAGGAATGATGGAAGGTACTAACAGAAGTTCAGTGTTCTCTTATGAAATGGCTCTTGAGTTTTGCCAGACACCATCTTGTTTGCAAGTACTTGGCCGTTCTCAAGAACTTGGCCATGTTGATCTGACTTCTCTGCATTCCACCAATCAGCAGACAGCTTTCTTGACTAATGTAGCAAATTTGCTTACGCTTCATTCCCTCTTGTTTCAGTTTCGACACTTTACAACCGTACGTATATAATGCCAATACCTGATGAAAAACATCAATGTACTTGAATGTTTAACTGATGGAGGAAATATTACTGTGTAGCCTTCGCTGCTCTCTCCTCAAAGTGTTTTACGGATGGCTGCCGAGGAACAGTTTGCGTATCGCATCGGGCAATTGGGAATTGTAAGGTATGCAGCTAAATTGTTGTGTAGTGTATACATACCATTGTAACAGTTCATTCAAACAACTTGAAATTTATTTCAGTCTCTTGGATTTGAAGAAACAGATTCTGAGATCAGAAGAGTGTTCATCACTAGATTACGCATCTACTTTGGCTGATGTAATGCATGGAAGATCTGAGATAATGAAAGTTGATCCTAGATTGGTTTTTGCAATGTCAAATGGAACAGTGCACTCACCAAAATTGCAAGTGAGTTCCATGATATGCTGGAATAATTTCTAAATTTAATAGATTATATTAAAAATTTGGAAATGCACTTAATAGTAGTATAATAATTGTTATACATATTTACAGGTTTTATGTGCTGAACGATTAGATGATCAGCTCGTCACTGTATTTCACGAGTACTTACTTGCAAATTTAAAAATCTGTATGGACACCCCAAAGGTATGGCATCAATAATATCTAAGATTATCCACTAGTTATGCTAAAATATAAACCACCAGGGTCCTTTATTTTATTCTGACAGATCCAAGTGCCCCAGTTAGTCTTTGACCACATCAGTGAACTTTACCAACAATCCGACAACATTATTACCGACTTCTTAACATCAGACATTGTGCCTCAACAAATCTCAGAAGCTGTTGCTGAATTACAGAAAACTCATCTCATATCAAACTTGATTCACATTGAACCATTCAATTATAAGTTCTGCTACATATTTGATTACAACTCTTTGGAGCGCGTGGAAACCAATGAAGATATTCCCGATGTTGTACCATCTTCCGAGTTGCAATGTCCTTCCGAAGCTGTGTTTGAATACCTGGCAACTTGTTGTCCGTTGGCTGCAACACTGACCAACATCCTTCAAGAAAATGGAGTTGAAAGTGGCAAATTACAGACTGACTTTCCTGTTCTTCACCGTTACTTGCAACAACGGGTTGTAACAGCGAAAGATTTCTACGCAAAGAAGGATGTTCACAATGCTTTCTGTTCCAAAAGTGCCTTGGCAGATGCTTGGCTCTGTTTTGATGCCTTGACCGAACCAATTCAGGTGGATGAATGCCTTAGACATTTGGAAATTATCAATGCCATTGGCTATTGGAGACACGACAACGTGCTCTTCATCGAGGATGTCGTACTTGAAAATATTGTCGCGTCGCTTGAAAATGACTACAGTGGTAAACAGCAATTAGTTCGAGAGATTTACTATGTTTATTTAAATGTACGGAGTTACTTAAAGTACTGTTTTATAGGTGATAACTGCCCTTGGAACTTGGCAAGCCGAATTAGAGATGAAACAAGAAGGGCCCGTTGCGTGTTGAGGAATTACGGCAAATGGCCACCGGATGCTGCTTTACAGTGTCTTACTTTATGTAGGAACTTGCGGAACGTTCCGAAACAGTTACGGTGTAAATTATCTGTTGCCCTGACTAAGCTTACCATTTATGAAAAGGTATTTGGGATATTTGAAATAGGTTACATCATGCGTGGTTGCATATAGTGTTTTTGTAACATAATTAATCAGGTTTGAATTGTTTGTAGGTGTGCAGTTTGGTGAAAAACGGTGAAGTCAACCTAACCGGATGTTCATCTTGGGTAATAGTTGAACAAGCTTGGCTGGAAGATCCCGGCAAAATTCTGGATGCGTTCTTCGTCGCTCGCAAATTCCAGCTGGTTGTGGATTGGGCAGACTCTCATAAAATTACAGAACCTTTTAAGCAGGTTTGTTAATTAAAATACAACATGATTTATTTGTTTCTACTATGCTGGTTCATTTTAGATTCATAATGTTCAAATTTTGATTTAATTTATTGTAGTTGGTCGAGGAATGCCGAGTGTTGTCTGTTCTTGGGGAAAATATTGTGGATCCAATTGTAGTGAAAAGTGTAAGAAAGTAAACTGTAATTACTGTACTTCCATACTTTTATGGGATTAAGATTCTTCTTTTTCAGATTGCAGACTCAATACCGGAACCATTGAAAGTATCCGACATATTCCTACAAATTCTTCCTTATGTCAAACATCTAGAAGTCCAGTTGCACATTGCAAACTTTCTTTTAGAAGAAGAAACAGTGTGTTGTTTGTTAGAGAATGATAAGTGTAAAGTTTGGGAAAGAAAAATAGCCATTCAGGTATATTGAATGTATTTAGCTTATATAATCAACATTATATTTAAAATGTATTTAGTCAGGAAACTTATTGTTTATTTCTAATTACAGATAATGTTATGCGTGCCGGAAGGTGATCGTGAAGATTACAGGATTTTCCTTGACTTCCCATTGGCATTTGTTGAACAGCTGTTAATTAACATGAAGGTATATTACAACAGTACAAATTATCTGTTTATTACAAAGGTTGCTTTTTCCATAATAACATAATAAAATATGACTTTGTATTGTGTTCCATATATTGGTTTCAGATGGAAATTTTGCAGAAGGCCATTTTGGCTATCCGTGATGATCTTGTCACTTGCCCATCATCAACAAGAGGACAGATAAGCTTGGATACTATCAACAATGTTTTGGAGATTTACGCCGGGAAGGCGATCGACTTCAAAGTGGTATACAGGAAGCCGCAAGGTAAGAAGTGTACTGTTATTATATGTTGGGAAATGGAGTTATTAATTTAATTTAACTGTGACAATTTGATCATATAGCCACTAAAAGTGCTTCCAGTTGCATAGCTAGTACCAACCCATCCAAAGTGTACGTTAAACCAGCTGTGCCACCGAAGAAACAAGATTGGGTGCCGGATAGCGAAGTGACAAAATGCATGGTTTGCAAGTTAGAACCATTTAGCATGGTAAGAGTTGGTAAGAGTGTAACATAGTTTAAGTAAAAGTGGTATAACATGTGATAGAAATGGTGGATTAACAATGATTTCAGTTCAATCGAAGACATCACTGCCGTCGTTGCGGCCGTGTCGTATGCGCAGCTTGTTCGCAGAATAGGGCTATTGTCAAGGGTTATCAGGAAGTGTTTGTTCGTGTCTGTGATGAGTGTCTGGAGACATCAACGTGAGTGAGATTTCATGGTTATTTTTGTCTTTATATACCTGGAATGTGGTGTAACAGAGAAAATGCTTTCAGGCCGCAAGGAAACGAAACTGCTTCGAGGAGTCCTTCACTGTCTCGTTTCAGATTGATGACATCAAGTCATTCTGGTAAGGATCCATTGTTTAGTGCTTCCAAATTCCTCACTTATGTGTCTACTCTAAAAACTTGTATGAACTTCGTATACAGAAATGTAGTTTTTGTTCATTTGTGTTGAGAGTTATCGTAGTCATCATATTGCGTTGTGAATATTTGTGGGCAGATGGTGACCAAAGTGGTTTGGGTGAAGACCTTGCATCGGAATTACAACCCGGGTCAATAAGCAAATTGTTTCCTGCGCAAAGAGTCTTCTGGAAGTTATCCGGCAACTCTTCGCACGACGTTACGTTGCGAGAAGAGTTTTTCTACGAACAGGTCTATTGGAACTATTGGAATGAACATTATGAAAAGTTCTTAATAGATGACTTCACATAAAACTTATTTGATGATAGGCTCCAAGTGTACCATTGTGTCTTTCCATTTTGGATCTGTATTCCGATCAGGGGAAATGTGCCACATTTTCACTCCGATTGGTCCGAAACATCTTTCATCTGTTGCTGCCTATCGGACCTGGAACAGCCAATCGTGAGATCGATTACAGCCTCACTATCAAGTATAATTAACCGATTGAATGGATGTGTACTCATCTGTTATTTACTCTAAATATTGGAAATTTATTTACGAAGCATGACGTTGTCGCTACTTCTGAGTGCCAAAGTGAACTTCTCGAAAGCTTGCTTATGGGATCAAGTGAATGAATGCGACTCCCTTCTTGGATTGGCTGACATATTCAAGCTTCTGGTAGCTGCTGATTGCCAGCATTTGATGCCTTACGGAGACCTTGATGATCCTGATATCCTTAGGTTTGCGTGGTAGAAAAAATATATTGTATTTTGGCTGGCATTGTAATATTTGTGATTTTTTTTCTTCAAACAGACGGCTTAGAGATCGTTTGATGGAGGAAGAAATATGGAAAGTAGCTCTGGAGGTTTCCACCAAAAGTGGACAAGATGTGGACAGTGTTTTGGTGACGTGGGCAATGTTCTGTCTGCGATCGGGGCAACTTGACGCGGCGAGGGAAAAATTCTCACGGTGCCTTCGTGTAAGTGCTTTAAATTTATTATTAAAATAAGGACCTTGTTCTTATTACTTTACACATGTTACTAGAAATCACACGATGGATACCACGCCACGTTGAATAATTTAACCCTGCCGAAAATCCTAGATTGCTTGGACAGTCTTACGAGCAAGTCCGCGAAGGTACGTACTTCAAGTAAGATTTCCTCTATAAAGTTTTAAATGATTAACTGTTATTTTCTTTATATTGTACAGGTTTCCAGTTTACAGACCAGACTTCAACAGATCAAATCAGGAAATTTGTCATCAAACCCGGTGTCAAACAATGACGGCCTCTGCGAAACGTTAATTTGGAACGAGTCTATTTACTACCTCAATATGTATGGAACTCATAAGCAGTTTCTTAATTTCTATCTACGTAAACAACGTATTGATCTTGCATTGCAACACATTATTGACAAGGTATGTTAATTCACATTGTCACATTAGAAAAATGTCATTTAATTAATTATGATACCATGCCTTGAAATTCCTCTAATTATATCTTGCATAAATATTTGTCTGTACTTTTAGCTTGCTTTTAGTATAATACAATGTTTCCTTCTGCTTCTTGTTTAACAGAAATGTGATGTTCCCATATTTTTGGATGGCATTTGGAAACCAGCCGTTGAAAGCGGAAAGATGAAGATATTGCTAGATTCTCTCAATAAATACGACAGCTCATTGGCAGTCTGGAGCACTTACATCAGTGGTCTGTGTGGGTTTTTAGAAAGGAGGAAACACTGGAATCAACTTTACTTCGTGCAGAAGTTCTGCAAGGATCATATCCGCGCGGCCTTCACCTGCATTCACTTCTATAAAGACACCGGACGCACGTACCTGGAACTCTACGAACGTTTGCAGCACTTGGCGAATGCAAGGGTACATTTCGAAAAATACCTATCTGCTAAAACTGATCCTTCGCCAATCAGAATGCAGCTGCCTCGTCAAGATATCCACAGGTCACTTGAATAAATTTCTAACTAACTACGACAACAACAAAATGGGAAATGACCGATTGATATTTCTGTTTCAGACACATCAATGCAATCGAGATGCAAATTCAAGTGACCAAATTCTTACATCGCAATTGGAATAACACCAAGAGATTGATGACAGCCACTCAAAGTCCTCCGACGGCCTTCGACAGCAACGCGGTCAGAGCTCTGCTTGCGGCTCTAGTAAGATTATTTATCCTTTCCATTAAATAAATTATTCCTTACACAATACCACTGTTCTTTTCCATACCTGCTTCATAAAACATTTATTTATAATTATTCGTTTAATTTATCAGGTTCTTATCGCGGGAAGCCGCGTCGAGGACGGATTCGGGATCGCGTATCGTATAATTCAGGTATAATTTTTCTACAATTAATCTGTGTACCTGTTAATTAATAACCAAGTTTTCCTCCAAAGGAATTCCACTTAAAAGCAGATAAAGTTTACAGTCTTTGTGCCAAAAAGTTAGTGCAGCATGGTAGACTAGCGGATGTACCTCAACTCGTCGATGCCGTCAACCAAAGCGCAAGTGCTGATGCAAACATATGTGACGTTATACTGATGACTGCCCTTGATGAAGCTATCATTCTTAAAGCTGAGGTAACTATCTAAACAACGTTTATTAATTGTTTTACATTGGAACTTATAATGTCTTTCATTATCAGCTTCAAGATCTGGAAATGATTTTGAAACTCCTTACTGGGGAATCAAGCAAGGTATTGATAATGGAAATGGAAATTGTAACAAAGTAGTTTTAAGATGTTATTAATCAGTGATAATACTTATTACAGATCCAGGCTTTTATCAAATGTGGGAAATTGAAATCGGCGTATTTATTGGCTGTTAAACGCGGCAGTGCGGCGGATGTTCAGCTCATTTGCTCCGAAGCAACACGACTTCAACAAACTTCCCTGCAGAATATATGCCAAAAGTGGTTGATTGCACATAACATTAATCCACTTTGATAGTGTATAATACAAAATACTGTGCCTCAGGTACGTGAGATAAAAATGTTTATACCGAGATATGGCAATTTTGGATTTGATAAAAATGTGTAATTTTGTATGTACGTATTTGATAAATCTATTAACCAGTTTATCTCAATGCAATCATATGTACATTTCCTAAAGTACATGTTGAATAATTTTGTTGATAATGTTTTTGGTTTGTTTTGTACCAATTTAACCCTTTCACAATAGGCCTATACATAGTGTTCATAGTAAAATCGTAAAATTTTATAACTTAGTAAGGGAATTTCTTTATTTTCCATTGAGTTACATAGTATGTACTATATATTTCAATCATCATTTACCATCCAAGCAATGCAGTCTTTATAATCCACTGTTTGGGATTTTCCATCAAGAAATGCGACGGCCATTTCTTCAAACTCCTCTTGAGAAAATGGTTCTCCTTTGTATTTTGTTTTATTAATTTTAATATAATTCACAATGAATTTATATTATAGTATTCATATAGGTTTCAGTGATGTTCTCACCGTGACTCATGAAATATCTTTGTAGCTCTTCTTTGTTCAGATAACCTTTCGTATCTTTGTCGAGAACTTGAAATGCATTCAATAGTTGATCATATGTTGATGGCCTGTATCTGCAGTTAAATTATATGAGTAATTTAAACTTGTTTATCTGTTATTAATATTTCTATCAATGGAAGTAATATCAGAATGTTCATTACTTTCCTTCCTGTAGTATTTTTGTCATCACAGGAAGGAATTTTTCAAATCTCACAAATCCTGTTGGTTCTGCATCTTCCAACTATTTTTGATAAGCAATTATATTTGTTATGAAACACAATGTTAACATGTTATTGACTGACTTCAGATAAAACAGAGTGTAATTCCAGTTCGCTCGGACAACATCCCAATGATCTCATAATGGTTCCTATTTCCCTAATATGTTAAAATACAATGTTTCAAAATATATCCCAAATCTCAAGTGTTATAATATGTAAAATATTACACTACCGAATATCAACAAAATTATTTCCATCATGGTCAAATATTTTGAATGTTTCTGTAACTAATTTCTTGATACTTGTTTCGTCTGTTGCTTTCACTTCTGAAACGGCCGGGTTATATAATCGACATAAACCAAAAATAAACAGGCAATTAAAACCAGTGGAAACTACATGTATTTACGTGTTAATTCCAAGGTAGCCATCTTGAAAACATATTGGATTTGACGCAGCATGCAAACCTGCCAACATATTGATTTTTAATGCTGACATGCTGCTATATATTATCCCCATGCAAAAACATTTTGTTTTGTGTTTGCTTTTATTTTTGTGTTCTGATATTTTTATAGTTTCTATCGTGTGCAAGTTATTTATGAGATAAATTGTGCAATATATCTGTGAAATTTACTTTTTGAATATGAAAAGTTCAATTAAATTTTGAAAACTATTTGTATTGAACTGCAGAGCTTAGATTAGAGTCTGTTGAATGTATACTACAATTGTAGAAAGAACGAAATTAGAAAGTAACATTTTTATTACAAACAAAAGAAAAAGCACAAAGGAAAGTTGACGTCACAGGGGGAATCAAGGAAGCAGCAATACGTGACGTCACATTGCACCGCCTACTTTCGAATGTTTTGGTTACGCAGTTGTTGCTTGTCCGAAGTTGATGTTTCTCGCTCGTTGCTTAGGTTGCTTATCATTTATTTCATTCGCAGTAGTAAAGTTGTTGTTGAACGACGTTATGTATTCGTAAAAGCAACAGTCTCATCGCTAAATAATTTTTTCTGAGACATTTTGGTGCGTATTCCGTGATATTAGCAGTTAGGCTTAAGTCGCAGATCATGAATTTTGGAATATTATTTAGCACCGGATATAATTTTAATTAAACAAACGCTAATCCAAAATATTACCATTTGATACGGTTATTTGAGTGTGAATACACATTTTGACAATTCTGAAATTTCGGGTATAAAAATTCAACATTTCCTTTTTATTAAATAATGTTAAAATTAAATTAAAAATCCCAATTTTAAAAATAATAGTTTTAACAGAGTAAGCAACCTCATCTGCATGGGCACAATATATCATATTAGGTATACGTATTTGGTATATATGTTGTAGTAAATGTGAGGAGACGTGATTCTGCAGAATCACTGAACCAGTAAATGTGAGGAATCAATGC
>JAQFZQ010002125.1:0-15368 GCA_034696005.1 Glomeris marginata
GTATTCTGGACTTTGGACAGTTAGCAGCATTGTAATATTAGCGGACAAACCTGTTTGAAACCTGTTTGCGCGAATAGCGCGAAAATATTACCACGCGAATAATAACCAGTTATACAGTACTTACTAATACTACGTATTTGGAATGGTTCGTAATTAATTTCAATTTGGACATTTAGTATTTAAAGAGAAATGGTAAATTTATCAATAAGGAACGTTATGCAATGAACTTATTATATTTTATAACTTTTTAATTTATTGCGTGGCACACGAAAGTCAGATTAATCCCAGGTTTGTACTATAAGATAGATTTACTAATTAGTTATACGAGGTAATTTATTAACTATGTTTAATATGAAACTAGCAAAACTATTATCGATTTTAAGTTAATTCTGAATGATCGCCATCTAGTGACTGTGCGGCCAACTAGATCTAGGACACGATCGACCCGAGGGGTTTTCTCGCAATTTCAGCATCATCCCTATTTGCCGGGTTTTTGCAAATTACAAGGTTAATGGGTTTATGGGGCTTGGCCCTCCGTTTAGCGGTTCAAATGATAATCAGGGTTGAGTCAATTAACAATCAGAGGGGGGTGTTAGGGTTAAGTGCAGTGTAGTATAATTATGACACTGGCGAAAAACGCCTTTCGAAGTGTTTTAGTGGAGTGGAGGGAGAGAGAGAAAAAGATGGCGCTGGCATCGTCCTAAATTTGGCCCCGGCGCCGGACGTCTGTTCGAGCCATCATCCATCCACCCATCCCAAAATCTGACCTGACCCGTGACGTCACTAAGGGGGCAGTGAACCGAAGATTTTCAAGAGTTGAGTTAGGCCTAACAAACTCGACCCAACACGAATGCAGTAAGTAATAAGCAACGCACACATATATAGCGCAACGTGTAAACACGGTGGAAATGTGGATAAATAATGTCCGCTAGGAAAAATTGAACTCGAACTGCTCGGCTCCGATTTCTACAGATGCCTTATAAGCGAAGTACATATACAGAAGCAGTGGAGAAACCATGGGGAGAAACCCGCGAAACGTTCCATTTTCCGCCGCCATCTTTGTGCAAAAGTCACTGCTACGCAGCACTGAAGCGGAAAACGTTCGATTTTCGGCCGCCATCTTGATGCAACCGAAATTTTACGTTTGATTTTACGCATCACTGCAGCGTAAAACGAGCGATGGACGTTCGATTTCCGACCGCCATCTTGGTGAAATCGCTCGTGAAGTGGAAAAACCAAGGAAAAATCTGCAAGACGTTCGATTTTCGGCCGCCATTTTGATGCAAAATAAATTTTACGCATCTCTGCAGCGCAAAGCGCGCGATGGGCGTTCGATTTTCGACCGCCATCTTCGTGAAACCGCTCGTAACGCGAAAAAACTGAAAAATGTTCGATTTTTGTCCGCCATCTTGGCGCAACTGATGCAGCGAAAAACGAATGAAAACGTTATTTATTGGTGTAGCCGCCATATTTCATGCATCACTGCAATGTGAAAAACGCGCGAGACGTTCCATTTTTCCGCCGCCATCTTGGTGCAACCGCCATTACGCTGCAACTCCTAAATCGAAAACCCGCACGATGGACATTCCATTTTCGGATGCCATCTTCGTGTAATTACTGCCGATGCACAGAAATTGCGCACTGCACCGATCTCCTTGCACCGATGAAGCCAAAAACCTACTGAAACGTTCCATTTTCGGCCGCCATCTTGGTGCAACCGCCATTTTACGCGTATCACTGCCCAGCCAAAAAACGCGCAATGGACGGACGTTCGATTTTCCGCCGCCATTTTGAAACTTTTGGCAGCCTGGGATTCCCTTCCATCCATCTTGTCTGCTATACCATTCATTGCAAAAGACAATAGGGAGACACAATTAACATAGCAGAGCAACACCCGACAGAACTCCACCTACAAGTTTCGCCCTCAAACCAAACTCTTATCTTTATCCTTTTTTGTTTTTAGAAAAGGGATCCGGTTTTTCGCTCCCTTTTTTCTCTTCAGCTTCATCCCTCCCTCACCGCAAAACTCACACCCTGAAATCGCAAAATCAGTTTGGACTATGGGCCTAACCCAAGCAACCATAATGTCAAGCTGCTTTTTGTGCCGATGACGTCACTAAGCCGCTTTGCTATAACAGTACGACCGGCCCCCGAGTACGTTTTTTGCCGAATAATCGGTGCAACTTTTTTTTCTTCTTTAGAAGAGAGTGAATGTGTCTGTATCGGTTGGGAAGGTCGTTAACAATGTCAGCAGATGTGCAGTACTGGTGGTCCTAAATGCGAGAATGTGTCAAAAATGGCGCCGATAACGTGGGTTGGAAAAACCCCCTCAAAAAACCCCAATTATCACCGGGCTAAAAACCCCTAATTCAAAACCACCCACTCTCGGAGGTCAAACTTCTTTTTTAAATCAACTTCTTTGCACGCAGATAAGAAAAGTTGTGAAAAAAATGTCAAGGAAGGAGATTTACTGCTTATGTGCAAACTCAAAATGGCCGCCATCTTGGATTCAGTATACTAATAGGAATCATAATGGAGAAAGTAAGGGCATACGACCCCATTTAGTACGGAATATTAACAATAGGGGGCGCTACACTCGTTTGAGTCAAATGGTATATACTAATACAGCCTCCATATGCATATGTCTAAAATAGGGCACATCATTTATAGTAGTTCAAAATGCAAACAACAGATGGCACAACATTCGTTGTGGTCTCATACACAGCAGCATCTGACCCCGTTCAGTTCAATATGCGAACGACAGATGGCGCAACGCTCATTCAGGTCTCACACTATATAGTCTATACAAATAAGTGACAATGAGTAAATGTAATTATATAGTGGATTTTGTGGGCGGGGCGTTACTGCAAATACACTGACCATTGTCACAGATGGGGCTTTTATAGTGTAGTACACAAAAGTAAACAAAAGCAATGGACATCATGCTATATAATACGAGAGTTGCCTAAATCGGCCACCAGTAGGGCGCTGTTTACCCACTTATTAAAGTTCTTACTGTACAGTGACCAGGTAAGTGATGAAATAAATATTTCTAAAATTATTAATATTATTCCTGATTTGTTCTTAAGGCATTGTGGGTAATAAATTCATAAATTCAAACTTGTTTTTCATTATCATATGTCAACAAACTCCGAATTATAACAAAAAATAATCTGTACATATTTATATTGTAATAACATTTGCAGCCACATATTTGTGAGGGGGAGGGGTTAAACTTATTACGTATACGCCCTTTCCCCTCAAGCTCCTCCTACTTCACACATCCCCTTTAATAAAGAAGAAGCCCAGGGAGGGAAAATGGGGAGAAATGGCACATGATATATACAAAATTAGTGGAATAAAATTAACATTTAGAATAAATCTGAAGCCCTGCCCGGAAGAGGGATGCAACCAACATTTGGTCCCAAAATTAATGAATGAGTCATGCAGAAAATCACATCTATTGTCTCTAATATTGCATTAAATTATTTTCAAATATTATTCTATATTTTATACACCATTTATATTTCTTATAACATATGGGAGAAAATAGCAATAAGTAATTATAACAATTTAAAAGTAAATTAATAAAATTTAAGAATAATAAAAAATATATTTTCCTGTTGAAATTTTGGAAATTCAGAAGCAATTTGAAAACAGTTTCTAAGGAATTCGTTTAAGTTCACAACCTAACAAATCTGCTTATTTTGGCAAACAACTAAAATTGTTACACTGACAAAATACACTGTACATTCCTCCTTTTAAAGTAGAAGAAGAAAAAAGAAAAGAGATTCCCCAGTGTAGGAAAATACCCCATAATTTTTTCCCAGACAGGAGTTCCGGAGTTGTTACTTCCAGAAAAGTGAGACATCGCGTTTAAATTTACACCAGGAAACTCAAACCGAATTGAAACAAAGCTAAAAGCAATCTAAAAGCAAGCTAAAAGCAGGCTAAAAGTGAAACCAGATTAGAAAAACGCACGTTATAACATTTACAAGAGCTCCTAAAAACGAAAGGATGCAATTACAAACATTCCCTCCCCCTTTTCGAATGACAATGGACTCGCCCGAAGCGGCAAAACAAGTTCGTTTTCGTTCGATTGATAGAAAGGTAATTAATTACTCACGTCTGTCTTTATCTGATCCAGTTGTCTTTGGAAAATATCTGCTTGGTTTCTCATGTCGTCGTGAAGACGGGCTATGCGGCTGATGAGCTGTCTCTCTCGGCGAGCATGGCTCCCGAGAGCCGATTTGAGCACGAGCTCAAGCGCCGAGATCCGCTCTCTTTGAGCGCGAACGAAACCGCGAAGAGCCCTTTCGCAGTCGCAATCGCCGGCCCGACTTTCTTGCTGCCGTTCCATCCCGAATCGTCTCACCACTCATCGGCGTTTCGGTGTCCAACAGATGCAACTTCTCTCTCACTCTGTTACGTAAATACGTTTTTTCAGTACTCCATGTTGCCGCTGCAGACGACGGACGAAGAATGAAGACGCCTCCGAGCCGCCAATCTCACCAAACGAAACCGGCTTCTCGAGTGATTAGTTCTACCGTTCGGACGCCAGGTGGCGCGCATATCCATTCTATTTTACAGCGTGGCCAATTCATGTATGAATTCTGATTGGCTGCGCCATCTTTGTGCAAAACTAGAATGACGAATAGTGTGTGGATATTGCAATGTTGCCAGACTCGCTACATTTGAATCCAGCGGGACACCATCAACGGTACAAATTAACATTCTTAAATATTATTTACAAGAATATCGGTATAAAAATAGTAAGAAAAGCCAGTTTAGTTAAATTTCATGGTAGGATAAGCGTGTTGCTAGGTTATTTTTACTATTTTTAAACGTGGGAGCAATGGTGGGAGTGACGATCGATCGATAACAGAATGAATAGGCCTACTTGAATCTTGGCTTGAATTACGTTGCTTGGCAACATCGCCGGTCGCGATTACCTCATTCGTCGCAAATATATCCAGATCGCACATTGGAAAGAAATAAGTATAATAAAACGTTGCTGTGTTCGTCATTGTGCTCGTCTACTCGGTTGGGAGATTGTCATTACCGGGGCAACAGGAAACGAAGATGCGCCATTGCGGAGATGTGCAGCATCACAGAAGTCGGCAGTGAAGCCCACTTCCGTCGCATTCCCCAACAGGCAAATATTCCTCTAAATAACCTTAATAATTACAAATCATTCTTTATAATTATTTTCAGGCTAACTGACATCGGTTATGGTAACGACTACAGCCATCATCCGAGGTAATTATAAAACATTTTACGCAGCATTTATCACTATTTTTATACGTTTATTTACGTTTATTATACATGCTGCGCCCTCTGGTGGTGACAAGTAGTACCAAATAGAAACACAGCTTGATTAAATATGCACAATATCAAGATAATAAGCAATGTTTCCATGTGAGGAAACACTTGTTGCATTGCAACAGTATAAATTTGAAGTCGGCAAATTGTAATTTGAGTTTCCACCACTAGAGTGCGCTCTGAAATAATTGGGATATTTATTTGATAGCTCTGAGAATTCGGGAAAGGTATATTGAACTGTTCTGTGAGGCTAAATTCGAACGTTGTCTTTAACCAGGTCTTTGACGTTATTGCAAAATAATTGAATTTAGCCTCGCAATACAGGGTCTCCTCCTTTCCATATACTACTAAAAATGGAATATATCTACAACCCCTAAACGCAATTACGTCATTGGTTGCCTATCCTTGTCTAAACTGCGTTCCGCTATAAGGAAAAACTCGATTCCAGCAACGTGATTGGGTAGGCCTCATTACACTGATGTATCGATGCGTCGTTGAGGGAATCCGTTGGAAGTAACGCGGTTGTCCGCCGTTGGCGTCGCTTCAATCGCGCGTTTTTCTCGTCCTCTGATTGGCTGTAAAGGGAATATTTGTAGGCAGCGCGTTTGTTTTGGCGTAAACAGTCCCAAAACCAATCACGTTGCTGGAATCGAGTTTTTCCTTATAGCGGAACGCAGTTTAGTAGCCTTACATACTAAATTCCAATTTATCTCGGCAAAAAGGGGCGTGTCTACTGCTGCCTCCTTGGCCACGCCCCAAAGGGCGCTGTTTGTTAACACATAAATTGGCTAGTAAATAAACCAATAATCAAAGAGATTCACACCTCTATTTTGCAAAGACACGCCCTTTTTTTGCCAAGTTAAATTGGAATTTAGTATAGATATCAACAGCAGGATATGCGAAATTGTGTGCAGGGTCCCACCCCATAGGGATACCTATTTTACAGGGTGATACAAATATAAGTATAATTTATGAATTTACAGGGTGGTCCCAAATTTAAGTACACTTTATGGTTTTACAGGGCGATACCAAATATAAGTGTACTTTATGATTTTACAGGGTGATCTCAAATACAAGTAGTATACTTAATGATTTTACAGGGTGACCCGAAATGTAAGTATACTTTACCGTAATTCCAGGACAAGACAATGTCGTCGACAACCGAGGTAACAAACGCGTCGATGGCCACCGCCACGACAACAGGGTTCCCGGCAACTTTCCATCCGGAGGCCTCGGAGGAACAGTCCTCCGGCAACCTGTCTTACATCCTCGTGCCGATCGGCGCAGTAGCCTTGCTGTTTGTCATCGGTGCCGTGGTAAAAGCAAACCTATAAAAACACGTATAACGGTCAGGTGACAGATTCTCACCGTCCTCGCGAAAACTCTCTTAAAATTGTTTCGCTTTTTCACAAACAAACAAACTAACCGTGGGACCCCAGGTGATATTCCTCATCAAGAAAAGCAGGTATTACTTTGCTCCGTCAGCTTCCTGGGCACCGACCCAGCCGCCTCTTGTCCCGCGTAATTTCTGTTTTGTTCGATGACCATCAGGTTGGACCGTCTTCGACACCATCTAATGCCTCTGTACAATTTCGACCCAGCCGAAGAAGGTGAAGATTGGGAATCCGAACTCCTCGAAGGCACCGATAACAGGATAGGTCCCAGAACGAAGGTATGGCACGGTCGGTGGAGGACTTTGCTGCTATTCCACGTCCCCAGATGGATATACTTTTCTCGTACGCAGGGTACTTCGATAGTCGACGAACCGAAGCTGGCTTTCAGAGGAGACATGCGATTGTAACGGTACACACTTCGCGGTCCACGCTAATTCTCATTATTCTGAAATAACGAACCGGTCAAAAAATTACAATGCAGAAATAAAATGCTTCTATTATATCTATATCAAATGAATATTACCTGTGAACTTGGCCACTCAGTGTCTACTAAACTTTAATTTCAAAATTCCAGTATTTTCAAGGATACTAATAACTTTTCCCAGATAATAACATAACAAACCACAGTAATCTCTTAAAGGGACAGTATACTCCCAGACATGTTGTGCGCAAAAACAAATTATAGAAAGTTTGTATAGGAAGTATTAATAAATTCGCGATAGTTAACGAGATATTAAATAAAAACCGTACTGAAAGGGGCGTGTGAACCATCGAATTTCAAGTCTCGTAATGAACTGGTATTTTGTTCCCAGCAAATTAGAAGAGGAACACAGAGAAATGAAATTATGCAAAGTCTTATCTACAGTCTTCCGTGATCATATTGTTAAAAACTCCACAATTCAAAGTCCCACCGGCACCGAATTAACGTCCATCTCCCCAAATAATCAACTTGTACACGGTTGCAAAATTTTAATGTCACAAATAAAACGATCTGGACTTTTGCACGGATCCACCAAATAATTAAAAACACAAGCCAAAAATAAGTTCCGCCAAACTTACAATATTCATACGACATGCGATCGCGTCGTCCGCTTTGCATTCTAATCTCAAATTAACTAACAATTATTCAATTAAAAACCATTTTTGGCATGTGTTCTTAAAAAAAAGAACAGGTAATGATACAAAGATGCAATGAACGGCGTGACCTAAGGTACAGTGTCTCTTTTCAGACTATTACGGGAACTTTTTAACGTGGACCGGAAAAAGGGTTTGAAATTTGCGTTATGATTTCGAAGTAAGTTGATTGGTTTGGCCCACCGTTCATCGGATCGGTTGAAAACTAACTAATAAGAACGAGAAAAACAATACACGTGACGATGACGAATGACTCGGACCTTTGATGCAAACGATGAGGTTTACATTATTTATGAGAGCGAACTGTGAAACGTACTACATGACAGAAGATTTAACGGGTTTTTAAGCCCGTTCATGCGATCTCAACGCGTGTTAAGTATCAGTAATCGGAGGAAAAAAGTTAACGCTAGTTAGCAGTTCCTATATAACGGTATAAATCTGCTTAACGGGTTGAAAGTAACGGAGGAGGACATCGGTTGGTTTAAAACATGACGGAGAAGGTTGCGGGGATCGCGATCGGCTTGAAGTCTTCGTCTTTTTGCATGTATATTCCTCTAATCTTCATCGTCGTCCTTACCTTCGTCGCCCGAACCGCTGTTGTCTTCGTCGGATTCTGTTTTTGGGTCTTCCTTGGCGGTCTTTTGAAACAAAAAGTTTCACGTCAACCAACACCACGGCATTCGTTGCGAAAAAGCAACTCGAAGTAATACCAATGTGAACCTAATTACTGTATAACTGGTTATTTTTCGCGTAGTATTATTTTCACGCTATTCGGGGAAGCACGTTTCTCCACGAAACTGTCTTGCATTTTGCTACGGTGAACCTCGCTTACAATCAACTCGGATATCGGCAACAGACTCCGAGGTCCCGAATCCACAGCAGGACTTTCGATACAAATTACCTCGCTTTCAGTAAACTCCGATGAAGGAAATACCGTATATTTTCTAACAAAAGCCGGTCTCCAATTGAAGTCGGGTTATTGTGGCCAGACAGCGCAATCGTATTCTATTAGTTGCTTTTTATAGAGGCCCGGGCTTCTATAAGGAAATTTGCGGTATCTGGTACTACAGCCAAACCTCCTTTTAAAGAAAAGACTGTTGTAACGAATTTTTCTAAGAATTTGGTCTGCCAACATTTTAAATTGGTACTGTAAAACGAATTCTTCATAATTAAAACAGCTTTCCCCTTTAAAACGGTTTTCGGACCCCTGATATTGTCAACTGAAGGGTCATTATATGACAAATACAATAGAGTAGACTTTGACTTACAGGGTGAAATATTGCGGATTTCTTAACAAAATAAACTAAAACATCACCATCATATGTAATCGGTATTCATTTTGTATGCGCTTATTATTGTTACCTCTTTTATAAGAAACCTTTGTCATGACAATCAAAGTGCTCAGTATCTTATAAGAGAAGTTCTTTTACAAGAAACTCCAGCTATAAGGAACCAAAATACTAGGTAAGGTTCCTTCGAGTTGGTTGTATGCGAGGTTCACTCTTTCAAATTGCACGTATTTATAGTGAAAAATTTGACTTTTTTTTTACTCTATATGCTGGAAAGTTTGTCCAGTTCCATGACATTCCACCATAGACAGGTATGAAATATTGCAAAAAAGCCACGTGGGTTTTAATATTACCTTCTTTGGCCTGCCACGCCCCCTACCACTCTTCGCTCCTACTGGTGACTATAAAAAGTAACAATGAATTAATAAATTAATGCTGTTCGATAAGTCAAGATTGGTGGGCTGTTGAGGTATACATACTTTGCCTTTGCCTCGGCCCTTCTTGGCAGTGCCCTTGGGCCTTCCCCTGCCCCTCTTCACTGGTGGTTCTCCATCACCTTTGCTTTCATCTTTCTTTGGGGTTGTTGCTGCTGCTGCTGCTGGCCTACCACGACCCCTCTTCTCTGGCACCTTTGCTTCCTCCTGTCAACCATTACAACAATTTCAATACAAATTCCTTAAAACATCTGTCAGCAAATTGATAATATTGAAATTGTAAAATAGAAAAAAAATTATTTCCGGAATTTTAAAGCAATTGGCACCCTGAATTAGATTTTGTAATATTCTTATAGACTTTTGTACAATTGTTTCATAATTTATAATAATTTTAATTCAAATGTTTTTATAAGTAATAAAAATATTTAGGGCAGATATTGATTTTTTTTCCTTCGAAACTTTTAATAATTTTACAATATCTGCAATTTAATTACGTGCAGCAATACAAATATATAAAATACATAATTGAAGCCTGTCTATGCCAAAATTATGAAATTCTCTATTTATAATTTAATTATTCACAACATTTAATTTGGATTAAATATAAAAAATAAATGTTAAAAACGGCCGAATATTTGTCAACACTCGTAATAAAAAATAATATCACTACTGCGCATTAAATAAATTGCTTTAAAGCCGTTTTATTTACAACATTCGGGATAACGGCCTTTCATACTGCAATTTTGAAACACATGATAATGTTGTTTTTTATAACCAGAATTATTTATATATTCAACACCAGTCTGGGAGAGTTAAGCAAGCTTAAAATAAAAGAACTTAGTTGTTATCGTCATTCAAAATACAGAATGCAAATTAAAAAAAAAAGGGGGGATGAAAAGAACATGTTCCCCCATTTATTTGGGACCTAATTCCGCCATCTTTGATTTCCAACAATGAGCAACGTTCATCTGGCTATACAGTTGGTGAAACCTCATTTATGTACGAAAAAGCTAAATATAATCCACTATTGGCAATTTAAAAATACTGTCTAACAAATTAAAATCAACCATAAAAAATAGGATTTAAACCAACAAAATTCCCACCAAAATAAAAGGATATGAAGCAAGAAATTTACTGCAACCAACTGCTCAAAATAAAATTTCCCGCCAAATTACAACCCAAAAATTCGCATATTTATTTTAATTCAGAAGAGCTAAAATATAGCTTAAAATTATAATTAATGCCATTTAATTGCAAACTCTAAAATTTATTTACTGTAAAAAATAAATCTTAATTTAATTAACATAAAATATCAATAAAAATCACGATTTTTTTTATTACAACCGTCATTTTAACAAAAAAAAGTAGTCGTCTTCCCTTAATTTTGTTGTCACACAATAAACAAATAAACCAACATTTTCGATTGCCCAAAATCCGATTTATATATTTTTTTAAATATCGGAAATTTTTGTTATATTTATTGCGAAATTACTATAAATAACATACGCATTTATTTTAAATGCCGATATTTTTTCTATTCACTACGAACAAAGAAACCAAAATTCTTGATTGACCAAAATTCGATTTACAAAAAATATTTTTAAAAAATGTTAGAAATTTTTCTTTATTTATTGCGAAATTACTATGAATAACATACGCACTTATCTTAAATACTGTTTATTTTCCTTATTTTTTCTACGCGCTTCTGAACAAAGAAAAATATTTTCCCTCTTAAAATCGGTTAATTATTTTAAAAAATCGAACGTATTTAATTGCATCGATCGTAAAATTTGCCGAATTCGCCATTAAAATCCGCCGATGCCGCACGAAAAACGTAGAAATCAGCATGTCGTCAAATGCGTTTTCATTGTGTTTTTGTTGGACGATCTCTGTGTATAATAACAGCAGCAAGCATTGCAACCGAAGGGAACCGAAGGCGGGAAAAATGGACGCACGGTCTGGAGTCAACTTTCCCGTTTTATATCTGGAAAAGTATTCGTCGCACGGCTGCCACGTAATTTTATTCCAGTAGCCCGACACTGGTTCTTAATTTTGGTACGTGTGCCCGAATTTTAGGAGGTTGGGCGACGAAGATACTCGGCGACGAACGTCGGGTTGGCGCGAGAGATTCGAACGTCGTCCGCCATCGGACGCCATTGCTGCGTCTCGAGTTGCGCGCGCAAAACGACAAAAGCCAATCTCGTCTACCTTTGGTGCTTCGGGCAACGCCGTTTTCTTTGGCCGGCCGCGTCCCTTCTTTGGCTCGGCATCTTGCGCAGACCCGTCCGTATTATCGGCCATCTTCATCGATAATATCTCCTGCGTGAAAACATTAGAAAACCCGATCGCTTGTCAACTATCTTCTCCTTCTCTCTCTCATCCAAACATTCTACTCTTCACCGTGCATCAATTTTTCGCGCAAATTTTTCAAATAAAAATACAAAACCGCACCTCGTAACGGTAATTATTTTTTAAAAATTAAGAAATACGATAAGCGACCGTCGTTTGTTTACCTGGTTAAATTCAGCTCGAGAAAACTCGAACGCACAAGACGAGTTGAGTGAGAAGAGTAGCGCGATGAAGTTGTATGAAAAGCGAACGACCGTTGGGATCGAACGCGAGCGATAACGGGGCGGGGCGTAATTCAAAAAAGGGAGGCCCGTAGCGAGGATTGGGCAGAGAGAAGAACGGCGGCCAATGGGGTTGTCGCGCGCCAACCGGTCGCATTCAAAGCGTACACGTCGAGGTGGGGAAGGTGGAAAAACGGGCGGGGAAAAGCGAGTCTGCAAAATAGAGCGGGAGTTTTTACCCTTGGTTTTTAACGCAGTGAAGAGGGGGAATGAAACGAGATTTTTTTCTTCTTAATTCATCTTTACCGAATTTTGTTAATACCGTTTTCAAAAATGGCGGAATCGAATAATCGAATGCCAGCTGCGCATTTTTATTTCTAATATCATCCGATCTATAAAAATTGATAAAACTAAACAAATTTTTAAAAATCATTCGATAAAATTCGGGTATAGATTGTAGATTATCAATTACTATATTTTACATTTTTGCAGAAACTGTTCAATCTGGTATAAATAATGTTGCAGCGGCGTGAAATCACGCCGACGTTGCCTTTTTTCAATAATGGCGCGAAAAAACAAAAATGGACTCGTCCGATGACGTCACAGCAAAATTAAATCAGTTCATTTTTGGCGCGCGAGCAATGGGCGAGTCCATTATATAGAGACGCAGAGGAGGGGTGTTCCGTGACTCATGGAGGATGTCCGAGTTTTAGCGAATGGAACGAATCGAACGCAAACCGCTCCTCTCGACAATCGAAGCTTGTTGACGATGAAAAGTGCGGGAAAAAGTGCGTATGCTAACCTGTGAATGGTCAGGTGAAGTAGCCGGTCAACTTTTTCCGACATTGGGTCGTCGTTTTGTACGGATTTTTCGGCGGGAAACGAGAGCAGGAGAAGAAAGGCGTCTGCGTAAACAAAAGGTTTGTGACGAAGTAAGGAGCGCCGTAACTCAACTTTCCCCAATTACTTTTTTTTAATGTCCCCCTCGCATATATATAAATTGTTATTTATTTTTTCTCCTACTCTTCTAGAAAATTTGTTTCCTGCACTGGAATATATTATGGAAGTGGAAGGAAAAATAACAGGTTTTTATAACTTTTCCTTCAATTTAAATAAAATTAAATTATGTTAACGAGGAAAACGAAACAAATGATAATTAATTAATAATGTCATGTGATATAATATACGTACTCTAACCAAGGTGCTCTAACACTATAATTTCCTTTTTAAGCCTTTTTTTAAACAACATCCATTATTATAAAATAGTACCACTGACCTATTTCTGGCCACAATCTTAAAATAAGTGCTTCCGGTTTGTTAGTGGAAATATTTATTGCAGCTGTGAATTCATTTCATGTTCCTATTTGTTGGTTAATAATAATCTAAATTTTTAAAAAAAATGTAAAACAAATTATTAATGTTGCAAAAATGAAATGCATTTGCAGTGGGTCAAATTATACTTTCCTATGTGAAATGTAATTGTAAAAAATTATATTATAGTTTATAGAATTTTAATTGTTTTATGAACAGAGCAGTAAACTTATAATTTAAACAGTGACGTAATTTTTGAACGCCCCCTGCAGGTGACAATATTGTCTTGATATTGTGCACAAACATATGGTACATGGAGCATAATAAGATAAACAAAAACAGTCCTGTATACAGCGCCCCTAGCGGAGTAGTTTGGAACTATGCAGTGCATTGTTCAAAACAAAGTGAATTTCATATCAAAATTAAATCAATTTCATTTTAAAGCTAAATAATTTAGTGTGAACTTTAAGCTAAAACAAAATAAATTCTTAATTTTCATTGTAAATAACAATGTTCCAACTACGAATAATGTGCCATAAGACATCCCTTTCCCCCTTATAATGTATATGACTCACGTGACTTTATTATGACGTCACAGGGGGTTGGCAGTCAGAAGACGACGAAGTAACAGTCGGATTCGGTAACATGGACCCAGACAGGAATTACCTGCAATCCAGGTAAAACAATTTTATTTTAGTAATATAATACAGTAAAAAAATAATTCCTGTAATCCCCTTATTTTTATGTGTAATTTTATTACCGTATTTTCTTTGACATTAAGCAAATAACTGTAGAAAACCGCGCCCATAAATAATCAATAATAAATCTCTGATATTAGGCCTATATAATAATAATATGCCGTTTTTTTTTATATTTCCCCCTAGAAAAAAATAATAAAATTACATATTATTTTGGGGAAATTCACGAGATAGAAATCAGTGCCACGCACGGGTTAAAGCGGACAACGTACTAATAATGGGTACTTTTGTTATGAATAATTGAAAAGAAATGATGTTGTGAGTGTAAAAGAAAGAAAAACGTTCGATTAGGCTTAAACGTGGAAAAAGCGCGCGCGACGTTCGAAAGTAGGCTTAACTATTTTCGAAATGGCGGGCTTTACCTCTTCCAGCGGATAAAATCGCTAATTAAACCGCAATATTTGGACGTAAACGAGTGTGTTGTGTTGCATGGAGAGGATGGGAGGGGTCCTGCGTTGGTTAGGTGCGTGTATATTATACGGATCAATGTCGATCGATAAATTCAAGCCCGTCATCCATTTTTCCCGCCTTTCCAAAACTCTCGCCATCCAATGCTCCATCGTTGGTCCTGCTCATCGAGGCTACGTTCCATAGCAACTTCAATATTCTAACCCTGGTAAACCAAGGAGGTGGAGCGTAGCCTCTAAAGCAGGTCCAGCAATGAAAATGAAATGTACAAAGCTGTACCGCTGTACCCACTGTACCCGAGATCACAATGACGTCACCAAGTCGCCTTTACAGCCAATGAGCTACAAGTATGGCTACAACTAAAAAGGAAATGACGTACTATATTCATTATTATAGTTTAGACACTGGTGTGAAACAACGAGTTATATGCATAGTGTGAAATATCACCACCAGATGGGCGCCACCAGTAACGGAATAATAACAGGCAGATCTGCATATAAAAAAAACGACTTCCCCCGTTTTACGAAACCCCGATTTACGATGATTCGCCGATACGAACACAATACAAACGCGCACTTCGAATTAGATCTGTGACGGTGAAAGCAGTGAAAGCGATCAATACTCCCGTGCGCCACCTGGTGGCTGGTATATGTAACTCGATTACAGTTTAGGCAAGGACACAGTATACTTAGGTCAGGACCCGGCACTCTGTATCCCAAAGCATGGGTAGCTTTGGCACATAGTTGGC
>JAQFZQ010002126.1:0-15364 GCA_034696005.1 Glomeris marginata
AACGAGATTTCACTGTAATATAGCGTTTTACCTACATGTAATGCAACGTTTAAGTGAGAGCTTCTGTTCTAGAATCACAATGACAAAAAATGTACAAACAATTTATTTTGCTAACTTATTGCTACAAAAAATATCAATGCTGCATAGCAACTAAATTTCCCAGTGTGTAGATCATGATGGTCACTACCTGCTCCCCCCAAAACACACGCTCTCACCACACGAGCCCTTTAAAAAAAAGACGGTATAGACGGTATAGAGTTTGCACTTCAGAGTCCTAAAGTTTAGGATGCAAAAAAATGAGTTATTGCAAACATTAAAAACTTGTTAGCATAAAAAACGTGACAAAGTTGTTTTAATTGAAGAGTGGGTGCAAAACTAACATAATTATGTGAGACTCTATATAGGTGGGTTTCATACTCGGTTTCATATAAATGTATGACACTCATTGTCGATAACATGAGTGATGATTAAAATTTAGGTGCTATAGTGTTTAAGAGGACAAGATAGACTATGGATCAATCATTGAATAATTAAGAACCCTTCTGACTTTTGTCATATAGCTTTTGTCTAAAGAGTGAAACGAGTATTTGGCACAATAAATAATAGCCTCCATATAGTAGTAGTTAGTGCGTGATTTCGCATTTTTCATCCTTGAGGTTGCACTTTTCGTCGCTTTAAATGCAGGTTTGGTCAGATCAATTAACGGTAATTAATTGCCATTTTTCCTCGTCGACAATCACGTCAAAATCAGAATAAATTATAGAGGTAGAAAGCAACAGGTCACGAATATCGAAAAGTAGAACACTATGCAACGGTATATGCAAGGTCAAAGCAATATTATACAAATTATAAAAATGTATTTTCCTGTAGAATTCAAAAAAAGTTTTTCACTTCCAGAAGTAGCAAGCACTAAATTCAGTAAATCCAAAAGGCCAATTGTTTTCTCTTAAATCAAATTCAAAAAAAGTTATTAAATTGTAAATTGGACAACTTTTATTCAACATTAATTGTTCCTAATACTGTATTGCCAATTCCTTAAAAATTGCATGACTTCCCTAAAATATAGTTTCTCCAAATATTCAGCTTCTAATTTAAATGTCATTTGTTTCCCAAATTTTCTTTTCCAGATACGTGGGAACCTTGCCATTGTGTGTACTTTGTTTAACAGAGACTTGTTAAGCAATTTATTCCAACAGGACAACCAGGAACTGATATAAAAAACATGGGAAAATGTGCAAATTCAGCTACTATTTCATGAAAAATGAGCTCGACTGCTCCAAAACAACCTCCAAGTTTACAAAAACCATTAACGGAAGCTTAATTGAATGCACATATTTTTCAAACCCAGTGAAGCTTAATTAAAAATGCATATTTAATTTAGAAATATGTCAATAGAAATTAAAAACAAAATAGGTCTCGCTGTATTATCATGTAACTTATATACATGCACATGTCAAAATATCCTTTTTATAAATATTACTGTAAGGGAGTATCCCGTGCTACAAAACAGACATGTCTCATAATTGCATTTTGCAGAGGGCATTATTAGAAATTCATAGAAGAAACCGAACGAATTCAGGGCACTGACAATGAGTGAAAGCTAAAAATTAACCTCCCAAGTTTGTTTTTCTTTCAAATTTAAGTAGAACATTACTGTGTGCTCCTCCTATAAACTATAAATGTATAGCTGTAATGCATATATACACCTTAAAACAGTACCACAGAGTTTAAGAGGTCAGGCATTCATTTCACAAAATTACAATTTTAAATAAGCCCTGCTTTTGCACACAATCATGAAGGAATTCGTGTTGAAATCATGTGTATAACAAACCGATTGTGAGCTTAAAACAATTGTACACCTTAATCAATTACAAATTGAGCAGACAATACAAGATTTGCTCGTTTTCGAGGGCATCCTATATTTAACTGGCCATTCGCTTTTGCCAACTATAATAATTATCAGTTTGAGGAATTTTTTACATGCAATCACAACAAAATCAAATTTATTTTGAGACAAGAATGCATGTAAATGTATAGTAGTTATTACGAAATCTCTAAAACAGTATAGCACAGAATATTAAAAACTTAAAATACAATTACATCTATTTATTCACAATTCTATTGTCTGGATTGATCAAGGAATAATAGCAGGAAGTTGGAGTCTTAACAGAAGCATTTTATAGGCAATTTGTTAACTGTATATACAACCTTGTGCGACTATATGCGACAAATTCCTTTCCAAATTATCTGCAAGTTTCAGCCATGGAGAAATCGGAAATTGGTGAAATTATTGACAAATCTTAAGCAAGACAAACGTTTGTAAAATTGGCAAAACTCATTCATGTGGATCATGCGCAAACTTATTTGTCTACAAATGAGCTGGTACTTAAATTGCAATTTAGGTGAATCAGCTTTCATATTCTTTTAGAAATATTATATATGCAATGTTATGCGAGTTTACAATTGCAGTGATTTTTTATTTGTATATTACAGCTATATAACCTTATGTACAACACAATAAAATCAAAGTGCTTTCTGCTGTAAGTAAATAACTGCTGCATATATTCTCTCAATAACATCGCCCAAAGGGATTTTTTAAATCATTTCTTCTGTACCTTCAGCATGCATCATTCAATGAAGTAGCTATAGATTTTTGGGCTTGGTTTTGAGTAACTTGAAAAATGGGCAAGTTGCAGATTCAAAGAGTTCGGTTTGTTACTTTTTTGACTGAAACTGGATTAGAAACTAACTGGAAAAACTATTTAAAAAATTCGTGGAAGTGAACCGTTTCTTTACATCATTAATTAATGTTATAAAATTCAGTTCCGAAATAACACAATTGAAGAGCTAAAATTATTGCTATACTAACAAGTTTAATTACAGATCACGTCTGTATCATTTAAGAAACTAGATTAAGGCGCAGTTACAATTATTACAGTAATGAATTTAATTGCTATATTATACTGCACATGGAGTCGTTAACACTCCAGTTCAAACCAGTGCATTTTGCAAATGTAGTCTGAAATTATGATTGAAATACTTTGCTAATATCATTTTTGAAGGTATATCTACATTAAAGTGTAAGTAATTTCCCAACAAATGAACACGCAATTTTTATGCACATAATTGCTGAACTTAAATTGATTACTTATAATATATTTTTGAGTTAGTCAAGTGTATTTTGATTTAATAAAGTCAAAAACGAAATGATTGGTTAAAGTCACTTTTCCATTTCTCAACATTTTTAAAAATGAGTGTAAATTTTCTGGTTAAGTGGTCAGGTTTGTGTGATGACAACCAAGGTGGATTAAATGCAGGATCTAGATAAAAGATATTGGCTGAAAAAGATGCCAAGAGCACATTGCACTTGCAAACAAAACTTGCAACCTACTACCAACCTACTACCTATACCTGCCTACCTACACACACAAGCAGTTTATTTGCTGCTGGAATTAGTTACTATACAAAAGAGCTCGCAATATTTGCATTCAGCTAGCTGGAAACAAGCTTCTTTATCAGTAATGTTGAAACTTTCTTAAATAGACAGTTGGAACTTAACATTTGCGTCCACACATTCGGACTTCATGTTTAGTCCAATGAACTAAAATTATATGCACAGATGCATGCTTACACAAGAAAATTAATGGCTTGCATTATAAAGATGGGAAATAGATAAGAAAAAGTAGTTTGGAAGTCACAAGAATGTCTAAATGTAGATACACTATATATATACAGTATATATGCATCAACCATTGTGTGAAAAATGAAGAAAAACTTGCATGTGATACGAGACAAGAATCATCAAGGTCGTCGACTGACATTGGTCATGCGGTGGCTGATGACCTCCAAAAGTTGGAAAAAGTTTAAAACTAAAAGAAAAAGCTTGAAATAACGAAACATTCACGCAACATTTTAAATTTAATTTTTGCAGTGATGACAGCAAGCTTAACCTAAAAATAAACATTCGGTACTTTTCCCAATTTTTGAAACAGCTTAATTTAGTAAGACCATACTTTACCAAGTCAAAATGTTATGGTGCAGTGGTGTCACCAATTTATGAAAGTACTACCAAGGTACTACTCATGTCCTTCCAAAATCATGTACATTTATTACACTATATGGTCCCTGACCTGCATGTTTATATCTCACCCATCCACGAGTTTTATGCAGAGTTGTTAACATGTAGGTATTAAAATGTTATTTTCACAGGGAATAATTATCACAAAATTCATTTGTACTTGTATATCTTCATAATACAGTGAGATTTCCTTCAATGAGAAATCTGGAAATATTTTTATGAACTTGTATCCAATTCAGCATGAAACTGGTAGATTTTGATATTCTTCCAAAAAGTTAGCCATTGTGATTTGTAGAGAAATAGGTCAATGCATATTAGAAAAGCAGTGGTCATCTCACGGCAGAAGATATACAAGGTCAGTGTTAAAAAGTTTGCATATTGTGCACGTATACATTGACAAAAAACCAAGTCATACTGTTAGATTGCAGGGCAAAGACCTGCAAGACTTGCCAACCTATTTGACTCATCACATACAACAGGTTCAACTCTTCAGGTGTCATGGCTGATATTCTATGAAATTTTACAAACCAAGTATGCAACACAAATATGGTTGTCAAAAATTGTAACGTTCAAAGCTTAACTTTTCCATTAAATTAATTTCTTTGCACTATATGTGCATAAGCTGAATAAGATGGTCTGGGATATGGCATATTTCCGGAAAGCAATACATATACACTTAAAATTTCAATCAATATCCAACTTCCGAGTAAAGATTAAGTTACTGGAGAATTAACTCCAAGACTCTCATTTGCTTCTCATTAAAATCTTAAAATAATTTCCGCTTTTCAGGTTTTCGGATACAAAGAATATTTCACATCAAAATATAAATTCATGTTCCATATAACCAGCATGCATGTACTACATTATTTGAAATAAAACATATTTTAGGCTCTAACACAAATACTTATGTTAACCTTGTATAGACCAGGTGCCAAACAGGTTGAATTTGTGGGTTAACATCTTAAATTTGATTGTTTTGTTGTCCAAATAATGCTGTGATTTTATCTGACCCCAATCTAATCTCTTGCTTCATTAACAAAGAATTAAACTTGTTCCACTATATTTTCGAGGTTTTGATCACGATTTGGGCAAATATGAAAATTTAATTGCTTTGTTCCATTAAATTTCATCAAAAATGCATTATTTTGGAGTGCAATCGCACTGTATGACAAATTGTGTTACTTGCTTCCAGCACCATGTAGGTGCAGATTATCAGCCATATATTCTTCCTTAAAAATCATACCTCAATTTAGTACACACAACTATATGGCAACATGTGCGAGATATCTTATGAGAATACGAAATTTCCTTTTTGCCATTTGCACACTCATAACTTTGAACAACTTTTGGTGCCAGGTGACAATATACATGTACGAGTTGCGGCTGGAAACAAATAGAAATAAGCCACAGACATGAGTTGTTTTTTTGTGCAACATGATGACGATATGCAATATGAAATGCGGACACCACTTTCATAAATGTCCCAATTCGCGATTTAATTTAATATTTCGTCAACTTTTTGGCTACAGGCCATACGGTTCCTTGCCCTGGACAGTAGTACAGTAATATGCTACAATTGTCATTGTGAAAAGTGCAAGAAACCTCGCCCTTGGTCTTTTATATAAAAAAAAAGGCGAAAAACATTTTTTTTTACCTTTCTATGAAAAGCAGAAATGTATTTATATTTTAAACATACGTCAAGACTGGAGTCGTAAATGGCAAACGCAAGCAAGTGCAAAGAAAATGTAGCTATTTACATCAAACCAAGCACGCAACTTGAAATTGGAAATGGATCAGAGCAGTGGGTCGAAAACCTGTTCTTTTCCTCTATGAAAAGGTGCAAAAACGCGTCCATCTCTTAACAAAAACCCAGACTTTCAACACAGACGTCAATGCACTTGCTTACAGCTGAAAATAACATTTTGTACATATTACATCTGCCATGTATTGCATTTTTATATTGTCAGCACGTGGAAACTATTTGTTAAATGCGATAAATATACTGTAAACTTACAGCATTGCATGTTTCAGAAAGTGGTTTACATAAACTTCAGTGTAATGGAAATTTTAGTTTAGAATTTAATACATTTGCTTCAATATACTTCTTTACCAAATTCTTTGAGTAGGCCTATATACTGCACAACTAAAAAATTGATTTTCTGACTTGCAGTTCAAAAATTTCAAAACATCAGTAGCTTTACTGTTGTAAATATAAAATCTACAGCACCTTGCAATTAACTTTCCACTAAAATACAAAAATAGCATGCAGTATAGTAAACAATTTTAAGTGAAACTTTATAATTATATGACTTTTAAGAGTATGCATTGCAAGAAAGTGCACAAATGTACACCAAGTTATTTTGTTGCCTGGATTTCTATAGTGTGCCTAGAGAAAAATATCGATTGAGCTACAAGCAGTGCCACTTTTAATAAAAGCCCAGTCTCATTTTAGCGCCCATGTTGAAAATCAACTCATTTAGATAAAACAGTATTTGTTTATTTTATGTAAACCATTTTGTCAAATAAGAACTTGGCATTACAGGAACTAAGGCCATGGTAGCTTACATAGTTGTGTGAAGAAGCTGAACAATGCATTGAATGTGTGTACCTTTTACCCTGAACTTGGGCCATAGAACTAAAATAGAGTCCTACATACCACACATTTAAGGTCCATATGCACGTGCGAGGGTTATATTATTAGACATGGGCGACAGACAACAGCCAAGGACCACAGACATTGCCATTGACAAGACATGAATAACATGAAAACGAAATGCCACTGCAAAATGATTAACAAAACGTATAAATAAAACCATTCAATTATTTGCTATAGCATTTTTTAACATCTATAGACATGTAGGACCTTGCATTTCAATTATAAATGCTGCAACATTCCTGCATGTGGCAAGTCACTTAAACTATTAAATTATAGCAAGCATTACAGATTAAGTGAAACAATCAGCTTTTATTAATTGATATTGCCGAGACCTAAAATACAATACTTTTAAAATGCAAACAGAGTTGAATGTTGAAACAACCTACAATTATTCAGACAACTTTCAAGCCATGCGATTTTCAAATTTGATTAAGCATTTGCATTGAATATTTGAAAAATTTGGCATGAATATAATGCGAAACAACCCACGATAATACATGCATTATTAAAATATGATTAATGAATTTTGCAGATTTTAGTAGGGTACCTAAATTGGAAAATCAAATAAATATTAACTTATGCAAAACTACTAATGGAAGTCGTGCAATGAAAAATTTATCTTAAATTACTTCTGCAAAACTCCTCGCATTTATAAATCAAAAGAATGTCATGCTTATAAAAATGTATAAATGAAAGAGTTTGGCTTGCAGCACCACTTTTATAAACTTGAAAAAGCCAAAATGCCCTGTGAGAAATTAATCAAGAGCACTCTGCATATTTTACATCAAGCATATCATTCATATTGCTTTTAATTTTTTCCATGCAAATGTCACATCCACGTATTTATTCTTGTGCTCCGAGTGGAAATCAGTTAATTGGAAGTGCCATATTTAAATATAGTTATTTTGAGCTTCGTTAGGGCTTTTGTTTGCAATTCAAGAGGAGGACCTTCATGTGTAATGTGATGAAAGCCTTATAGGAAAGTATTTTATGTTATATAGGAGGCAACTGACGTTATGTTTATGAAGGCAGTCAGGCGAATTAACATTACTATATAGCTCTTGTGACCTATCAAATCTACCATCCAGAACAAACACTGCTCTCGGTTTTCCGCAAGATTACCAGCACGGAAGTGGGCTGGTTTGAATAAATTAACCAGCTTTGTGTATCGTAAACAGAGTGTCAAATTGCATACATTTCCAACAAGTTTCTAGAATGTCAAATACATCAAATAAAACCGTTCCTGCATAATTTCATTCATATTTATAAATTCTGTTACATCCCTCTCTTATATACAGGTTATTAAATCACCAAGGATGTGCTCTTTCATGCCGAAATAACCTATTTGTACACAATTTATTTAAACTGAACTAACAGACCATGCAGTCTGTAAAAGCATAAAAACGACAATATACATCAGTACTATGTATATGGACAATTGACAATCTTTTTCCAAACGAAAATTATGCATGCATGAAGTTATAAAAATTCATTATATCTCATTGTTTTGTGGCACCACATGGGAATGTCTAGAAGTATAGTTTAGCAACACAATGTATATGGATGAACCCTGTGAGAATGTTATGCAGATCAGCCTGCTTAACTCAATGGCATGACTCGGACAAAGTCAGAAATTGGATGGAAACTGGTTTTTGTTCACATTATTAAATCTTTTAAATATGATATAAACAAAGGAGATGTCGCGTGTTAGTGTCTATAACTTCAAATCAATGTTGCAGGGTATAAAAGGATAGTACATATGGTTGGAATTATAAACAAAATGGCCACACAGTGTGTATTATAGCTAGAGGAGAGAATATGAATGGCAAGTGCATGCAACTCGCACGTGGCCCAGTTTGTTTCTTGCTATGTGATTTATGCGATAATAAAGACACTGAGGGGAAGCTCGTATCACCGATTTCATTCTTAATTATAAATTGCAAAGAGATCATCAATTGGTAGCAATCACAAGTCCGAACACTGCCCACATCCAACCAGCTTCCCTCTTCCTACTTCCTTATATAGAAATTCATATTTTTTAAATTCATACATGAAAACCTTGTTGAATGGAAAGTGCAAGAGCCTCATTATATGACAAAACCACACAGAACTGCAATATATTAATATCAATACCCAGTAGAAAGACCTGTGCCATATATTGCAGGTCTGGGACAACCATGTAGCAAGTATGCATGAATTATACAAGAAAATATACAGGCATGAAGCTGACAAAAGCACAGTTGTAGAATATAATACATTCCCACACGTATTTTTTATTCTAAACATTACAATAGCCCACATTAGGTTTTTCACAAAATCTGTCTATTTGACAGGGAAGTCATTATTAACTTCAAGTTAACTTCAAAGGCAGAATTCTGGTTCTCAATTGAGAAAAACCCATAAAAGCTGTCTTTTCAAGCCATTTTGTATTGTGTAATTATACTTGCACAATAGCCGAGTGAACAAAGCGATATTGGCAGTTTTTATTGTTAGCAAACCCATTGGGAAGAAGCAACAACTGCTTTTACAAACACGTGTTTTGTCAGAAAATAAACAAGTATATTTAGAAGGTTTAACAACTGCCCAATGATTCATGGAGAGGTTTTCGGAAAACCCCTTCAAGTACCGGTATATGTGCAAATTTGGAAAATGTAGGTTATTCACTGGGCTTCAACAACAACAACAGCAGCAGCAGCAAGGACCAATATGGAATTAAAAATAAAATATTTAAATTCAATATAAAAACACTAAATTATTGCGAGTAAATGCGGTAGTCCGCCATTTTGTTTCTGCAGAATTGTACATTTGCAATATATAAAATTCCTCTAGATATTTTTACAGCAACTATTGAACATTTATCGACATTTAATTTCCCTTAATTCTTGTTAAACAACTTGTTAATATGTTAATAACCGAATTCTTTCCAAGTATTTTGAAAAATAATTTATAATCTCCTAGATACAAATTAATTGTAAATACCTACTTGATAAATGCAACTTTAAAAGCACTTAAAATGTATAAATGAGTTCATTTGCATAAGATACTGCAATGAAAAAGTTCACCAACCGACCACATAAGATAAGTTGCAATTAATTCTTCAAATACCGGTATAAAACAGGATATTGTAGACTTGATGGATGTGCCCAGAATGCACTTGTCCTATCAAGTTAACCAAGATACACAAAAATCCCTTCTAATAAACGCATTATCGTCACTTTGATCTTAAATCCGTGTAAGTTTTTTGCACGTCTCTCCATTTTCCAAACAAGTTTGTTCACTTATACAGTAAGTTTAGAAACCGCTTCAGGCTCACGTGCAAAATTCGATGCTCCCTTGTGTAAGTAATCAAATAACCCACATCCGTGGCAGCTAGGTAGTTTAGTAGGAGCATAAAAGTAAAAAAAAGAATCATATTTTTACTCACCAAACAGTAGGCAAACGGACAATATCCTTAGGACCACTGCCCAAAACGAGCTGCGAAGAGCACCCATGGACCTCCAAAAATCACCACCGGACACCTTTCAACAGAAAAACACGACATGGACACATGTCCTCTGAAGACGACATCAGCAAGGTGTTCTTCCGCACGTACAGTCTTGTGTCTATCACAGCCAAGAACCATCTGGAACCAAAGTTGCTCGAAAAATCTTCACACACATTTCATCCTCTTGGCACCTCCAAAAAGTGAACATCTCGCAGAAGAGTCTCCAAAATTACAAATGCAACTTGACAAACTTGTATAAAATTAACTTCAAACCAACTTTCTTTCAAGCCAGTTGCCAAATAAACAATAATCCTACTTATGCACTTTGTTCCAAACACAGAGGGGAATGCAGTTTAGGAGCCAGGTTTGTAGCAAGGCTGAATAGCTACCTTGGCAAGAATTGCAAGTTGGCAAGTTGTGGAAGGATTTTTTGACCTCACAACGTTGAAGACGGCCAAGAAATGCGGCCACCCGGCTCCAAGTGGCCTGACTTTGTGGCTCTTGTGTGTCTACAAAGTGTGTGTGTCTGTGTTTGTTGGCGTGGCTTCGAGTTTCTAGCTCTGGCACTGGTTACAGCCAAATCCACTCGGGTAATTTTGGAAGAAGTCCACTCCTCTCTGTGCAGCAATTGCACACTTCAGTGTATAGCATGAAACGAGTTCCGTTATTATAGCTGGTGGTGGCAAGTGGACCGAGCAACACCAATACCCTCCATCCCCCTCCAACAACCACCACCAATTAACTTCATTCACTGCAAAAATTGCACACAAACACTTTTCATAGAAATTGCGAAATCTGTACATATAATTACAGCTCTGGTGCTGGACTATGTAACACTGGCTGCGTTCAAAAACTACCCCTGGTGTGAGCACCAAGCACTGTGCCTGTTCAAAAATTCAGACAGAGCACTTGTGATGTCACCGGAGCTTGTTCAAAAAGTCATACTGGGGTATGACGTTTTGATGACATATGATGACATCACAAGCACCGAGCATGCTATCCTGCACTACCTCCTGAGGTAGTGCAGGATAGCAGTGCAGTGTGAGTGCAGTGTACTGCTCCTACACCGCACCTACACTGCACCAGGCGCACTGCACTGGGCACTTTTTGAACGCAGCCACACTGAAACTGTAATAAAACTACTTATTATTCATAAAATGCTCTAGCTGAGCTGATTGTGAAATTTCAGGGGTCATTTATTTCCCAGAAAATTTGAAAAGACCTTGACAATGTGTGTTAATTTTGATTGCGAATGTTGTAGTAATTAATTCATTTGTTTATATATATCATGATTTGTAATTATTCTTTAAACAATAGGTTTTTATTTTTGCAATTATCTGGTTATTTTAGACTCGTTTCTCATTTAAAAAATATGTTTGACTTCATCAAGTTTATGTACTGCATTATTTGACTTTACATTTTCTTGAGTTTAATGTCTCTGTCAGTGGGAATTGTGACAAAGACAAATCCATATGAATTCATGCAAATACCTTACAAACAGCTTTTGGTCCAATAGCTCAGTGGCAAATGTAGGCTACTTATCTTCAAATACTGTATAGGTATGACGATGATAGGTAAAAAACGTATTTTAACGGATCAATAGGTTTATATAGAAGGTACAAAGCTTTTCAAGTTATATGCAAAGTCACGGAACTATACTTTGACAAGGGAAAAAGAAAAAGCTGAGAAACTCTAAGTTTAATAGCGTTGGCAAAATATAGAGTAATTAATTTTCATGCCTCGCCCTCCATAGTGATGTATGGAAAAAGTGGAGAACACAAAAGTTTGAAAAATCTCAAAAAACTTTGATGCATGGAGTCCTTTCCATTCTTCAAGTGTTACTCCATTTTTATCCGGTTGTCGACTTTTCCTTCGTTCTTTGTGTTACAAACCCTTTCTTTTCTGATTCTCCATAATGACCTTCCCACTGGACCACGATAATCCGAACGATTAATCTTACATTTGTCGGAACTTGGTTACATATTCACAACCAGATCACATTTTTTGACATAGTTGATATAGGAACTACTGTGCTTTTCAATAAACATTTAGTGACAGGGGATTACCAATGTACCTATGTATATCACCATGAAAAAAATATATTCTAAGGACGTTGTTAGAAGGACATACAGTATTAAAATGTACTGTGAAAATATTATAGCCAATCATTTTGCAATCAGAATATAACTGAACATTACATATTGTGACATTAAAACAATTAAATTATAAAGTTTTAAGTTTGTTATTTAACATTGTTATTACTAAGTTGCATAATAAAAGGTCTAATAACAGATATCACAATTAAATGTTTACATTCCTGTAAAAAGTGAGCATGTAATTATTCTTTAACAATACATGTTAATTGTTAACTGTTGCTTTTCGCAATTATTTGCGAGTGTTGGACGAAGAAAGGAAAAGAAACCCTTCAAAACTTGTCATGGAAATTGAAATTTTGTTGTTGTTGTAGTGAAGGTTGTTATTTTTTCTGAGAGCTCAAAAGAATAAAAACTGTTTTTGTATTCAGAGAGAAGTTTCAGTAGGCCTTAAAGGTGAACTGACAGGGTTTTGTAAGGTACCCTGAAAATCATACAATACACAGTAAAACCATTCCTCCTTTGAATTCAAAACAATTTTAAGTTATTAAATTTGAATGGCAAAAAAATCTTAGTAATTTTTCTATTATAGAACAGAATAAGTGTACTAAATAAAATTTCATGAAAAAGTACATGAAAAAGTTACATTTCAATTCATGTTAAGTCAGAAAGTGTTATTCAATCAACATACAAATCATTTTTTATATGCTAATCGTGGCATCTCAATTCTATATAATAATATTGTGCGATTTCTGGACAAAGAGAAGCATGGGGGCAATTGTAACAATCGATTGGTACAAATGCTTTGTAAGTTATACAAGTTTTGGGTAGGAACTTTTTCGCCAATCATCACCATTCCATTGAAATAGTTCTGTGCTGAACGTGACAAGGTGTAGTTGCACAATGGCGACTTGTGGAAAAGACCAAGATGCCAACACCTCTTTTGAACAGCATGCATGCACCTAAAGCTGGGTTGGTTGCTGTCACATTTCTTTCTTCCTTTTTTTTACCCACCATTTTTACACGTACAATATTACAGTTGTGTAGCAGCTGCATTTTTGCAAATATATATAGGCCATGCGCATCGCTCAACTGGGCGCAATCACCAAAAAGGGAAGTGCATAGGTACATTATGTACATCGAAAAAGAGAAGAAGAAGAAAAAAATACTTCAATTTTCACTGAAATAACATCATCGCGGTACTATTCAGCGATCATGTATCGTGATTTGGTAGACTACAAAAAATAATAACCGCCCATTTGGTCAGCAATTTGTATTTCTTTTGAAATTACCAGCACTGACAACATGGAAATGCACTTTTCAATTGGAAAATAGGCGAGGCTGTTATAATCGAAATCCATAAGAAAAACACTTGGAAACCCGCCCACAATCCTAGTTTTAATTTTATCTTTGAAAATCATATTGATAGAAATAATTGCATGACTTCTTTTAGTATACAATATAACATAAATCAACTGACTTACTTCAGGCGAAACAAGATAGTAATTTTAAACTCTATATGACTAAATAAATGTGTAGATTGCTATAAGAGAAAAAGTAATAAGATTTTCATTAGCATAAGGAATATAAAAATTACGATTTTATTACTTAATCTTCATTTGCATATATGCAAATAAGTATACTTATCTCATTGTTTGCACAAATTATAAAAAGAGTACAACAAAGCTTTATTTGTATAACATAGATACCATTTGATTTTTGAACACATTTAAAGATAACTGATATGCAGTCATTCATGTATTAAATCAGACCATTATTATTGCAAATAATTTAAATCAACCCCAGAAATGAAATCCAAAAGTTGAGATTTGCAACAAAATATTTTGTTTGTTCAGACTAGAATTTCTTATGAAAATCACTTCTTGTATCAATGACGAAATAATTATAATAAAAGTGAATCCACATAATTTTACAATATTTGTAACTATAATTGTCCTCATATATGCATTACAATATAATTTCTTCAATTTCAATGTGTATGCATGCAAATTCCAGTGTGCTGTAAACAATGAAATATTTCCCAATAACCTGTGGAAATTAAATATTTCGAATTGGGGTAAAACATTTTTCACTTATCATGTTATGCAGATTTTAGATAACAAAATAGGTTGCATGGCCACAGGGCCACGTGTTCATTAATTAGCTTTAACTTAATAAGGTGTGGGTGTGAAATTTAGAGTATACGTAATAAAAAATGTAAATAATTGAAAGCCATAGTTACACCCTTGTACATAATTACACATTCATGATATACATGAAACATGCTTCGAAACTGAGAATGAAATGCTGATCTTCTGATGCAAATCTTGGGAATGTACAGACCAAAATGCCCCAGGTAATAGGCAAAACGATTTTTGCGGTTTTCCCAGCAGGATGTCCCCATTTTTCCTTTTCACTTTCATATACTGTACTCCCCAACAAGAAAAAGCAGATAAGGTTAGGCCACATTAGCCAAGTCATGAACACTTTGCATTACAAATACCGTTGCTATTTAGGTGTGCCTTTTTAATTTATATCCAAACTAATGCAGTATCAAAAAGTATATATACCGTTATACACTCTTAATATTTAAATATGGCTTTCAGTTTTCCACTTTGGTTTCATGGGAAGCTGGAAATTTGCAATGTGCCATTATTAATTAGGTCATATTTGCATGGTGGTTTGGTATCGTAATTGCCAATTATTACAAGGTTGTCACTTATACATGCAAATAATGGAAAACAGGCTAACATGACAATTGTATATACAGGGTGTTTCGCAGCTCGGAGCAAAAAATTTGAGGGGTTGGAGGGGATGGGCTAACAATTACATTGTCTTCGTTATGTACTGCCAAGATGATTACCAAGGGAGCTATGGGCTTCCAAAGTTAGGTCAAAAATCCATGAAAGTAGGCAGCCACACAGACACACAGAACCTGCAGGGAAGCGCGATTTTGGGCGACATGTAGCAGCACCTTGCATCTACCTAGCAGTCACATGTAATTGCGCTTCTCTGCAGGTGCTGTGTGTCTGTGTGGCTGCCTACTTTCAGGG
>JAQFZQ010002127.1:0-15357 GCA_034696005.1 Glomeris marginata
GTCACGGTGTCCCGCGTTTGCACTGCCATCTATTGACAGAGATCTCAAATAAACGTACACCTAGTCCTGCCTTAAAAGTTATTGAGAAACTCACCCTAAACTTGGCTCTCCTGAAAACTTTTTACTTACTTAGGGATCGGGTAGTCTTATTGAATACAATTTATCTTATTTATGTACAAATTTTATTTACAATATAATGATAAGCACATGTATTACATAACATATCTTTAATATATGGAGGAGCACCTTCCTTTTTGGTCTTAGGCCTTACTTTTCTATGAGAAGGGGAGCCTTAATTCTCTCAGTTTCCTGGTCAGGGAAAAACTGTAAGGAGGAGAACCCCCTTGATAGCTATAGTGGGAACCACCATAGACTTTTCATTTGGCACCAGTGATGGAGCTATGTCCACTCTGACTGTGATTCATTTTGTCTTGTTTTCTTTTTCGTGTTTTAATGGGGTTTTTATACCCGTCTTGACCACTCTTAGTAGGGGGCCAGCTTACCAATCAGGACCAATAGGATTAGCCCGCATTGAACAATATTGTTCCCTATGAAATTTAATTAATGTTAACTTGTAACTCAGAAAAGTGTGCAAATAAGCTATCCTTTTAGGTGCAATATTATACTCTGTTACGTGGATATATCTCACAGTAACACCCGCTAATTAGGTTTTCTCTACCTTCATTACTCCGTTGCTATTAACCTGTATTATCACTTCTTTACATCCACAGCAATTGAGTAATGAAGGTAGAGAAAACCTGTTGCTGTGGGATATTTTCACGTAACAGCTGGGGTGTAATTTTGCACTGAAAAGGAGTTCCTAATGGGACATTGCAGTTGCACCTTAAAGGGCATTAAAATAGTTTACAGTGTAATAACCGGTCCGTTTCATTTGTCTAATTTTTACTACCTGGTTATCTTGCATTTTAATGATTCAAGGTTTTGTAACGCCTTGTTCATGTGCTCGTGAATCCTCAAAATGCACATGAGCAGATGACCCCTAACGTGTACATCATGGTTCCCACGCTTGTTATTATTTTTTTAATATTTGCGTTCATTTTACATTTGAACCACGTCTGATTGAAACAAATCTTTCTTTTTTATGACATAAGTGGATGGCCTGGTCCAGATCAATGAGCTGGATCCGATCCGAAGGTACCTTCCATCTTACAGTCGACCGAGGAAGACTGGAAGATACTCTGCATTTCAGGTACTCGCCAAAACTCTCACCACCGTAACTATCTCGGTGTATTTCTTGGTATTGTGAACGTGTACTTAACCAGAATATTGGTTGAAGTTTCGTCGCTACACTGTTTGATGTGATATTTTCCTTTTCCTGCGCCACAATTCGTTGCGGGATTTCACATTGTGAAAGGGATCCGCACGTGTGAGTAAATACCAGGTTTTGAATGTGACAGATATTATTTTGTGTAAAACCCTGTACATATGTTGCACAGCTTTTTATATATATGGCGGGTTTTATGTGACGCCCCCGCATATAACATCTAAAGTTCTCAATGTAAGTAAGAAATGTTAATGGGAGTGAGAATGCCGATATCGAACCTGGCTCTAATCCCGATTATGCCTTTGTGATAATTAATTGGTTCTGACACCTGATAATAACCTAATTGTTGTGTAAGAAATTGTTCACAAAATTGACTTCAGAAGTTATCAGGCGGGGGCGTCATATAAAACTCACCCTGTATATATCCCGCAGCGGGATACTAATGAGATGTGTTGCTCGGCATCGCCAAAATAGTTTTTCACCGTACACTTTCAGTGACAAATGTGACCGGCTGTATGGCAAATGCAAATTTGTGTGTTTCCCATGTGGAAGAATAATGCACGTCCTATAAACAATCTCCCATTATATGTATAATACGGGTGCGGCAAAAAGATCGTCCCCATTCGGGAAGACATTAGCTAGGGTCATGCCGTTTTTAATGCACATATTGGCTGTACCCATACCCTAACCCTAGCTACGGTCTTCCCAAATGGGGAAGATCTTTCTGCCCCACCCTGTAATTGCTCCATGCACATTATCTGCATGTGTGTGAGTGATGGTAAATTGCTAGAAAATGTCTAAGCGGCATGCTAAATCAGTGCTTTGAGTTGGAAGTATCATGGTAGAGATTAACAGTTATGGATTTTACCTGAAAGGGTGCAGCAAGTGACTTGGTGGTTCAAGTGGTCCTTATCGCGGAAAGCATGCGGCTGCAGGCTATGATGGCCACGTACGGCATTCAGACTCAGACGCCGCATGAAGTTGAACCCGTTCAGATTTGGGCACCAAGGGAACTGGTGAAGGTAGCCGCCTATATCTGGGACCGTGAAGTTTTCCAATGTTGGGTTCTTCCGAAAATATGCGATAATGATTTTCTTTTTTTAGGTATACGAATACCTTGGAGTGAATGATAAGCTAGGATTGAAAGGACGACCGCCGAGACCGGTTGGGACTTTAGGTACGAGTAAGGTGTATCGTATCTGTGGTCAAACCGTCATCTGCTACCCACTCATATTTGGAGTAAGCGACTTCTACTTGTCACACGACATGGCTCTACTGCTCGACGATATCAAGGTTCTAACCTGTAATTTTTGGATATATCGTCGTAACAAAATAATATAATCTTGCTTTGATAACATTTGTAGACAGATTTGCAGTTTGTGGGCAAGTATTGGAGACTCTATGGTCGCCCTACAGTGTGTCTTCTTATAAGGGAAGATCACATGAGGTCAGAAAATTAAGAAAAATGTAATTGTTACATGTTCTATAGGTATGTTATGTGGGAGAAAACACCGTTTCTTAAACTGTGGACAGTGAAAGATGTGTACCCATAAGAAATTTCTTATTGGCCAATTTCTTATTTTGACCCGTCGAGGTTTCAAAACAGTCATCTTCCACTTAACATAACTATAGATAGTCCTTATTGTTGACTTTGTTGTCTATGTCTGAAATCGTAGGGATACCCACTTCAAGGAGATGCTGGACCTAATGGCAATGCTGAAATGTGGACGGTGTTGTGGGACAAAAGTCCGTCTCGGGCGGTTGCAGGTTTGTCAGTATACAGGGTTTAAAAAAGTCTGGTCATATTCGTAATACCTTCTGATGTATTGATATTTCATGGTAATTGGGTATTTGGCTCTTGTAAGTCAGCAGGCGGCCATCCACTGATGACATGTATGTGACCCAGAGTGACATTTTAAAGGTTAGAGTAGAATAGAGGAGCCTAAGTGATAGAATTTGAAGCCTACTATACTCTCTTACTGCATTTCTTGCTTTAGTGGCTTGTTTACCATCCACACTGCCGTCTGCTATGCTATTCCAGAATTTGGTACAAATGCAATACAATGTGACGGGTAACATCACAAGCACTATGGTGCCCCTATAATGTAAGACCTATGTTCGTCCCATACAATCAAAGAACTCATCCAGCTTTTTCTTAAAACCCACCGACGTTAACGCTTTTAACACTTCTCTTGTCAACCCATTCCTCTTATCAACCACTCCTTCAGAGAAGAAGTGTTGCTGCATCAGCAATCTGGATCGTGGCTCAGCAATTTGAAAGTGTCCCCTCGCCTTACTCTCCCCAGCCAATTGGAAAAAGACTCGGCTAGAGGGTAAATAATGTTTTTAATAAATGTGAAAACCTGAAGCAAATAGTGACTTTTTACAGTCAAAGAGCCATGTAGGATATTAATCAAGTCACCCCTTACTCTGTCTTTCCAAAGAAAACAATATAAGCTCTCTGAAACTGTTTTCATATGACAAACCTCCCAGCCTAGCTAGTTGCCCATTTCTGAATTCTCTCTAAAACGTGAACATCCTTTTTATAATATGGAGCCCATCCCTGCTCGCAATATTCTCGATTATAGGTATCGCCTCACCAAAGTCCTGCATACTGGCAGCCATACCTCCCTGTTATTTCTTTCCAACCCTCTTTTCATTATACCTAAAATCAAGTTACACTCTTTACAAGCTGTCAAACATTGTGCCGTAGGCTTCAACCAGTTCTAAATGATAACTGTTAAGTCCCTATCTTGCGTAACAACTTGTAATTTTCCCCATCCATCATACCCTAAAATTTTTGACCCCAACATGCATCACTTTAAATTAATCAGTATGCAACTGCATATCCCACTTTAGAGCACAATCCCATAACCTGTCCAGATTCATTTGCAATTCCTTGCTTTACTCAAAACAATGTACTACGCTTGCTAACTTTGTATCATCTGCAAGCTTACTAAGTGTTGACATAATATCTTCTTGTAGATCGGCCCTTACTTTTGATATGAGCCTCATAAATCAGGCCATCCCTAACTGTGGTTTTTACCCGCTTAATTTATTTAATATCTTCCCTTAACCTATCAACCAAAACTCAATACTACCAGGACAATAAATCCTCTAACCCACAAGAAATGTTTTCATCAAGATTCACTTGAAAACTCTGATTCCCTAATTAATACCGACTACCTATAAGTCTAAATTAACCACTTATTCTTGTCCAATGTATTTTTTATCAGCTCTTTTAAATTGGCCCTGATGAAGACTATGTATAAATAGTCGAAACATGTCGGCAGACTTACATTAAAGAAGCCTGTTTTAAGCCTATGAGCTTTTTGAGTGTTTTTCTTCGATTGATATATTTGGCTCATATTTCCATCTACAAGAATGAACTTAGTCGCTAAATGTTAACCTGCTAATTGTGATTTTAAAATACTAAAATAAACCAATAGCTATATATTAATAAATAACTATAATAACATTTTTTCTAACCCCAACGTCTGCCAAACATAAAATTATGTCCCAATATTTATTTTAATTGACACCTGTAAAAATCCTCAAACTCAGCAATGGAAGGTCCCCAAGACCCTTGAAAGTATATGACATATTAATATGTGCATTTTGTGATTCACAACATGTATTATTGCTATTTTTGATCCTTTGCAACGTATTTTTTATCAGCTCTTTTAAATTGGCCCTGATGAAGACTATGTATAAATAGTCGAAAGATGTCGGCAGATTTACATTAAAGAAGCCTGTTTTAAGCCTATGAGCTTTTTGAGTGTTTTTCTTCGATTGATATATTTGGCTCATATTTCCATCTACAAGAATGAACTTAGTCGCTAAATGTTAACCTGCTAATTGTGATTTTAAAATACTAAAATAAACCAATAGCTATATATTAATAAATAACTATAATAACATTTTTTCTAACCCCAACGTCTGCCAAACATAAAATTATGTCCCAATATTTATTTTAATTGACACCTGTAAAAATCCTCAAACTCAGCAATGGAAGGTCCCCAAGACCCTTGAAAGTATATGACATATTAATATGTGCATTTTGTGATTCACAACATGTATTATTGCTATTTTTGATCCTTTGCAACGAGCTGTGAGATGTGTTGACATTACTGTAATAACTGACACTGAATTGCAAAGTTGTAGCCTGCTGTGTAAGAAACAGTTTACACCAATTTGCACGCTTATCCGACACAGCCATTGTTGTGCACTGCAGGGAAGTGTGGCACATTAAAGAAGACTACCCCTGTATTGAATGGAAATTCACTTTGGCTGTGTTCCTGGGAGTTGAGGAGCATGCATGTTGCCTAGCATCAGGGCAGAGGTTAGTTATAGACCACTTTAAAAGGCAACTGTGGGGTAATTACCAGCCTGATCTGATAGCTGAAGGTAAACACAGTGCCTGGCTGACACCAATTTCTCGTCAGATTGGCAGATTTCTCTATGATGAAATGGTAGATGTAGTGCTATGCTATGGTGCCTGCAATGAAAATGCTACTGCTGGAGCACAGGTGTACTGCATCCGATTCCCTGAGCGATGGCACTCCACAAGGCAAGCTATTGCATACATTATGCAGTGGTTCTGAGAACCTGGTAGAGTAGTACTAGTCCCAAGACATGGTAGACCATGAACAGAGTCGAATGAGTTGCACAGCACTGCAATTATGACAGCTATGAATGCTAATCATGTCAGCAGTCGAGTGATTGCATATGAGGTCAGATGCTCCTAATCTTCAGTGCTACGTAAATTTCATCTTTATCATCTGTGTTGTCATCAGGCAATCACACAGCAAGATCATCTTCCTTGACTAGACTACTGTAATTGGCTTTCAGCAGCAATTGACAAAAGTCCATACATTGTTTCATGCCTCATGTGGTAAAATGAGGCACAGTTTCAAGCAAAAGAATAGTCAACAGGCACAACTGCCACTATTGGGCTCAGGAAAATCCCTACTGCGTGCGGCAAGTAGCGCACCAGGTTAACTGAAGAGTCATTGTTTCATGTGGAATCCAGAGAGAAGAATAATTGGCCCGATGTTTAATGATGGAACTATTAGAGGGGATTGATACCGTCACATCGTACTTGTGGGTGTTGTGAAGGGTTACTTTTTGGAGCTACCTCTTGCAGCAGCCAGACACATGTGCTTTCAGCACTACAGATCACTTGCTCATTCTTCTTGCACAGCCCGTGAGTTTATTGACCGAATGTTCAAGGACAAATGGATTGCCTGTGGTGGTCCTGTTACATGGCCGTCAATTTCACCAGATTTGACTCCACTTGATTTTTTCTTGTGGGATAATGCGAAGTTCTTATTGTACGTCACAACCCTGCTATTTCTCCATGACCTGCAGCACATGGGAGCATTCTCACTGAGACGATTTGCGAGGTTTACCGTTCTATCATGTACCGTGCCAATATGCATGTATTGCATGTGATGGTGCTCACTTTAAACATTTCATTAGTTGGTACTTAGTTGCATTACTGTTGTGGATTCTCAGCACAGCTAGTTGCTGATGTTTAGCGTTGATTTCCCAATGTATTGACGGCAGGTGTTGTGTTTCCGTGCATGCATGCAATTTTACGAGACACTTCTCTGCATTGCACAACAATGGTTACATAAAATGCAATTAAAATTCACACGTACATCGGATATAGGCATGAAAATTGGTGTAAACTGTTTGTCATACAGCAGGCTACAACTTTGCAATTCAGTATGGTCCATTCCGATGTTTACTTTTCAAATTTGAACACCAATGACCTTGAAGACGAAGGTCAAAGTCACAATTGGAGGCATATCTGAAACGCCCTCAACGAGTGTAGTGGAGCAGAGCTTAGCAATTTTGTGTCTTGAATTGAAATAAAAGTTTTTCTACATGTTACATTTTCACCGTTGGCTTACCTGTGAATCTCAACAAACCAGTTTGAAAATTTGGGTTTACAACTTCCAGATTGGATATAGGGTTCTAACTTGTATACTTTCTGAGATGACAATACAATAACCTTGTGAACATCACTCAGTGTCACAAATTCAAATCGCCATAAGTGGATGGCGCGCACTGCCGACTGACCAGGACAACGTTAAAATGTCAATACTATAGAAGTTATCGAAAATATGACTAGTCTTTTGCTACACCCTGTGTTGATGATATTCAAGTTTGTGCAGAAAATAATGTGGATGATTTCAGAATTTGTTGTCGACGTCCTGCGTCGAGCATTTGGATTTTATGCACACTGGGACAGACTCCACCTTTCAATCCAAGCCATTCCTGCAGCTGGTTCATCTATCTGCTGGCTACCAGAGCCTCACAGATATTCCGAAAGCAATTTGCAGCTCTGAGCCAAGGACCGACTTCAAGGTATACCGAATACTTCATGTGGTAAACATTTCCTGCCCCCCCCCCCCAAAAAAAAACAGACTCAGTGAATTAATATGGAGGTGGAGGAGGCATTTTATGTCAAATAGTACATGCGAAGGTGGTTTTACTATGAAAATTACCTTCAAATTTCCTGTATGTTCGATAAACTTCGGAATTACATGGAAGTATGTAGATCAATTTTGTACTTTTCATGTGGGTGCTTCCTATTACCTCTAGAATTGCAGATAGTATTTGTGCTTTGGGTATTTGTCTATATCAGCGAATTTTCTGCTGATTTGGAATTATTAGTAGAAGTACCTAAAGGAAACAAAGTAATTGTATTTAAATATATGTATGTTTTGATCCTAGAGGAAACATTGATAATTTGTTCGTTGATAAACAGTGAGTCCTATATCTAAGTGTTGCATGGACATTCCTCGCAAACTAAATAGGAAGAATTCGTGCTGTATGAGTTAATAAAGATATACAAGTTGTCGGGGAAGTAAGGTCAGGGTCTAATATCTTGTTAAATATTGCAGTTAAGAAAAATCTGCTAATGGGGACAGATAGGAAGTCATGGGTGTTCCAATAATTGTTTGCTTGACCGTCTAAATGGGTTTCCAATTTAAAACTTTTAAGCCGTGTGAGATAGAAGAAAATTTCGAATTAGGCAAACAAAAGGCAAACAAAAATGTCACGGGGATTTTTCACGAGAAAGCCTGTAATTGGTACACAATGGAAAGAGTCCCATGGGAAGGTAGACTCAGCCAGTTTTATAATTTTTATAATCCCAGCCTCGGGCTTGAGAGCCTGATTCTCCGGTATCACTCTGTGCTTCATTCTTCTCCTTATATCGATCCTAATATGTACTATTCTCTCCATTTCTTCTAGTAATATCTCTGACAACCCTGTTTTCTTTATAGTTCCTTCCTCTTCCTTCCTCTTCCTTTCAGATCTCCTTGCTTATTTTCTGCTCTCCATCATACACATTCTTTCGTCCATGACACGATATCCTGCTCTTTTAGCTCTTTCTCGTATAGTGGTACGCCTTCCACAATGTTGTGCTCCATAATCTTCCTTCCCCTACCTCTTCTTGAACAATTCATACAGTGAAAGTGATGCATCCTGGTTTTCTAATTGCGTGGGATGGGGGATGTTCCTTATTCAGTTTTATTATCATTTTTGAGATGTAATTTTTAACTAGTAATATATTACATATATGTATATTTACATGCAGTTTGTTTTGATTCTGAATTGAGCAAGCAAAATATAGGTAAAGCGCAATGATGTAACGTACATACATAAATGACGGTGGATACAAAATGAAACAATTAATGTATTTCTTGCAGAGATAACACAAAAATGTGAAAATGTGCATAGGCAAGATTATGTGTTCACAACTTGAGATTGCCAAAACCCATTCAAATCGGATACCTAACAACAAGCACTTAATGCTTAGTATATGCTTGCATGTATAACCTCAAAAATATGATGTGGCATGGAACCAACTGATCTGATGAGGGTATAATCTGAGGTTTACTCATATGACACCACAATCGCGTTTGTAGGGCTGTGGGTACTTGCAGATTGGAGTCAATCTTTTACACGTATCGGGCAAGAAGTCCCCACAAGCATTCAAACAAATTTATATCCAATGATCCAGCTGTCTATGAAAGAACCGGAATGTTATGCTCGCCAAACCACGTTTTCGCCAACTTTGAGTTGACGCAAGCTGGCAGTTGAACCTCATTTTGCAATAACCTTCATGTTATGTCCCGTTACATCATTGTGCTTTACATCATTTTGCTTGCTCAATTCAAAGTCAAAATAAACAAGTTTTGCTACTAACCTTATAATTTTATCCAGCACTGTGTATGTAAATAATTATTTGTTTTAAAATATCACAAGTAATTTTTGTATTTTCAAATTTTTCTAAGGAATTTATTGGGAAACGTACAAGCGATGTGGTAGACGAGTTCAAACATGCTACGACATTGTACTCAAGAAGCCAGTTGGCAGGAATTATTCATGAGCGTGAAGGTCCTAATTTCCTCATTGATAATGGTGGGTTTTCATAAAATCATGCAATCTTAGTATATGGCTTGGTATTGATTCTTAATATGATAAAGTGACCAGTCAATTTGCAGTTGCCCTGAGTGAACACCTGGAAGCGCTGAACCAGCAAGCGGGAACAGTGAGGAACTGGACTGTGGTACGCTACTGTTCCAGTCTGTTGCAGAAACTGGTGGACAGCATAAGCCCTTTTACCACATCGCTTCTCGTCAACGGCAAGCAGGTACGTGAATGATAATACCCACGTTATATTTTGGTTTGGAAATGGGAAATCTTATACTTGATACTCGGTCGTGTATACCAAGGTTATATCGGATATGTTGTGATCTGAATCGTGAGAAACAACACGTAGGCGGCTATCCATATATAATATCATGGACATTTCAGACTACAATTGTTGTGTCCAATGAATTTCCTATCTATGATTTCCTATTCAACTGTAGTAACGGTTTTCACATTATAGTCATTACTATAGTGGTGTGACGTATGCAAACATTTTATGTAGAATGTTACTTTTTTTGCTGGTCCAGTTGACCGTCGGTGTGCTGGGACACGAAGAAACCCTTGTAGACAAACCTCTTACTCCGAGGGAGATCAAGGACATGCTGTACAACAAAGTGCAGCCGTACGATCTGTACCAAGCGGTACTGCAACAGGAGATCATAGTTTACTTGGGAAAACTGATCTCAACCAATCCGACCCTCTTTGCGGGTATTCTCATGATCCGCATAGGGTATGTACGCCACTATCCAAACTTTTCCGAGCATTCTGTAAACACATGCAGTGAGAAAGTTTGTTTTACGAATTGCAGGTGGATTATTCGTGCGATGCTCATCTATATGGAGAGTTTCTACACAATTCGCCAGGTGTGAATAGATACCGAATGCTGCCACATTTTGGGTTTGAATTAAGATGGTGATGGATTCGTAGGGCGAAGACACCTTGCGGCCTCTCGATTCGCTCTCACCCAGTGAACTCCGGAGGTTGGTCAGCAGAACGCTTCACATCTGCGACAAGAACAATGACTGCGGAAGCAATACAACAACTCCCCTCCAACGGCGACAAATCAATGGGGCGCTGACGCGTGTTCCCCAACACTTCTACGAAAATGTTTGGAGGATCCTTGCCAAGACCCCTAAAGGCATCACTCTTGCTGACTATCACCTGCCGCAGGTAACGTAACCCTCAAACAACAAGCATAATTTCTTCATTCTTCGCAAACGACATACGGTACGTATTTCCTATGTAGCAACCAACAATGTCCGACATGACGATGCGAGAACTCAATTTTTCGCTACTCGTTGAGCTGGCTCTGAGCAGGGTGGCCGTGCCCGAGTACCGGTCAATTGTAGTAGAGGTACATCATTCCGTTCATTTTTTCGAGCTGAATTAATAGACTCATTTTGAAAATTAATTCTTGCAGATGGTGATGGTAATAGCTACCATCTTGCAGCGAAATCCGGAGCTTGAGTTTAGGGAACAGGTGGATCTCGATAAGGTGATTACAATAATCAATGCACATCCTCTAGTGAACGTAAGGATAATTATACGGATTGCCGAAATGTATTTAACAGCTGGTAGGTGAAGCGAATGCCTTGTTCCGAAAGGATAGAAAGGAGAGTGCCGACAAAGCGAAAGACATGAGAGACTTCTGCAGTTCACCTTCCAATGTAACATCCAGATACCTGGCGAGGGCAGCTGTAAATCATGTTCTTATGACGGAGGTCGCATCGGAAACAGATCTATGCACCGTGTCATAATTGATTCTATTAACTGTGTTGTGTAATTTGACTTTCTACCGTCACAACTGAAATTATGAAATATAAGTGCAATTGTACATCAGTGAGTTCGTGCACTTTGCATGCGTCATGCTTCTATTGTTTTATGGTTGAACGTTTCTTTTGTGCAATTACTTACATAGATATGTACATTGCTTCACTATTTATAACTAAAATATTTGCTCACAAAGGATTATGATAGCACTTGCCGATGTTAACCAATTCGTGTTGGTTGACGTTCATCATTTGGAAACTGTGCAATATGCGGTGTGGCTATGTAGTTTACCCTAAATTGGGAACCAATCACGTTTCATTGTTGCCTTGTGTGGGGCAAGTGCGATCACAAGGAAATCTGATGTGCACCTTCTGCGGCAGAAATGCATGAACGCTATAGGTTGCCGCACCACACATTGCACAGTTCTAATTTGATTACTCTTTAACAATCGCGAATTAGTTAATAGTGTAAATGTCAGTTCTGAATTATAGTTTTGCAAGTAAAACAGCATATCCTGATTCTGATTGCTAACGGATTCTATACACCATCTGGCGCCAAACAATGTATACTACTTCTGTGATGTACTTAGTTTATTTGAACTTAAGACACACAACAAAAATAGAGGTTCATTTGATTGATCTGAAAAGAGAATCCTCTAAACCAAAAAAAAAGATTCAAGAAACTTATTCTTTCTTCAAAGGGGGTTTTTTAAACAAGGTAATAGTAGTCAAGAAGATTAAGGAAGAAATAGAAGTCAGGAAATTTGCTGACGTCCGAGATGATGACCTGGTCTTGGGGTATTCCATGTCCAATGGAGGATAATTGGCTAGGGTATGTCCAAGGATTCTCTCCAGGGGCGCTGCAGTCACACCTGAAGCAGTCTCCTCAGGATGGGGATTCCCAGTGACTCGCGATGGAGAAGAAGAAATGAGATGGTGCTTGAGGTTCTTGAAAGAAAGGTATGTTTATTGGGCAAAACGGCTGCCAAGGCGACAGAAGTGCTGGCCGCCGGGGTCAAAACTGAAGGACCGCGATGAAATCTTCAGTACTGGTGAGTACTGATTCTTACTCTAAATAAGACTGGGTTGAAGTAGCTGAAGAACTTTGATGCGAGCTTTGATGGTGACAGTTGAGATGCAGTGGTGGCTGTAGTTCAGTTGAACTGACTGTCCAGGGGGGGGGGGACAACTTGAGGTTGTGAAACCAGATTGGCTGCTGGGGCGTGACGGCACCCTGCAGATGGAAGCCAAAATACAGTGATGCAGCTTTTATGGCATTTATTGATTACTTCTGCATATGCTTATAGAAATGAATAATATGCGGTGAATCCGGTGGTGGCAACAGAATTGCGCTCTGACCCATGTCTTATGAGTTAGGAATCCGTGGATGAATATTAGGTAACTGTATCAAATGCATTAAAAATATGTATTGGAGACCAGAAAAAGATGAATTGTTGGTTTTGTTTACAAAATAAAGGATTCATTTGCAAGACACCACATAAATGCAAACGCGGCATCCCAATACCAAAGCATAAATTTCTGCTGCATTTCATAATAATGCATGCCATAACAATTTCAGGAAGACATTATTTAATGGAATTTTTGTGATACCGTACGGTTTTTAAAAGCACAGTTCTCAACAGACATTATTAACAGCAATATATTTTATCACAAGCTAGCATAATGTGCATGCTAATTTATTTCACAGACTTTTCAAACCTTGTAAAATGTCAGGCTGCACTATATAAGCAAGCGTGTTATTTGAAGACGGATAATGTTGTGAACATATAAAGTACATTTTATATCATATAAGTGGTAAATATCTTTTTACACATTCACTAGTTATTATCACTATCTCAATATCTAACCTGGTTTAATGTTTCTAACAAGTTCAAAGAAGATGGATTTTGGCTCGGTCTGCAGGGTGATGTCACGGGCAATTACTTTTAGGATGGGGAAATTGGGGGAGGGAGCCAAGTTGCGCTACCTAGTACACTATACTATCTAACTACCTTGTGACTGTCTTTGGTTGAGTAGCAGGGTTTATATCAGAGTGGGGAACCAATGAGAGGAAGGGTCAGAACTGGTTGGAAGTGGTTTTGAAAGAGTGGTTGAAAGAAATATGCAATTTGAGATGAGGCAATGGGAGATTGACTGGATTGAACCTTTTTGGGTTCACAGGGCAAGTGAAAAAAATCAAAACAAACTAAAGACGACACCTACTGTAAGCGCCACGAAAGATTGTGCGGAAAATGACTCACACACAGAAGAGTCGACTCATTTTAGGGGTCGGGGTTCGATGCACCTGCGTTCAGGCTGGCAGCGGCACGGTACCGCACGCAGGTGCATCGAACCCCGAACCCTAAAATGAGTGGATTCTTCTGTGTGTGTTAGTCATTTTCTGCACAATCTTTCATGGCGCTTACAGTAGGTTGCCTCACTTCTTTCATTGTATGTTTGTGTCATAGTGATCAATGCCTGAAAAGCAGAGTACATCAGGTACCAGAATTAACATAGTTTATTAGCGTTAAGTGGAAAGTACGCCAATAATAACAGTGCAGGGTCCCTTTATATAAAGCTAACAGGAAGTGTAATAATACCGGTAATAGCCAAGGCACTTGACAACTGGTTACACAGTGAGTTACACTTTGCCTGTTACATTATGACATGATCATACCAAAAGTTCACTATAAACTTCCCCTTTTGGTTAAAGTGGTACAAACAATCAAAAATATAGACTTAAAAAAACACAACAAACTTCATTTAAATAACAACTCACACTCAGCGCCTTCTCATCTACTTTTCAATACCCTTCAGTGTGTTAGAACGACTCTTATAATTCACGATAACAACAATTCTCTTCTATTAATTAGTATTTTAGGTTTTACTATTGCTCGCATAGTTGATCCCTGAATTTTGGCTGTCTTAGGAACCCTAATAACGTAGCAGCTTACGATTTCATAATCGACCTGCAGCGATCCGCTAACTGTGAGGAGGTGGTTAGCACCTCAACAGTTCAAAGATGAATAAATGTGACTCCATTGAGCATGTCATCGAAGTTTAATGTGAACTTTATCAGAAATGATACAGAAGGGCTAGTGCTGGTGTATCATGGTCAGTCAAGAATGAGGGGCAAGTTGTTGGGTCCCTTCTATTTATGTGATGTGTATTGAAGTCTCTAGAAGCTTCTAGAACAGGATGTGGCGGTGTGGGTGGTGCCGTTGTGTTTTGTAGGGGTTAGTGTCCTTTTGGCCTGTTGTCCTGTGTGGGAGTTGTGACTGGGACAGTGACTGGGATGGTGACACTAACCTAGGTGGGAACAGCAAGGATGCATTCATAAACGAGGTCATTCTGGAGGCATTAAAAGAAACACCCAAGCCTGGTGGCATGCCAGGGACTTTGAAGATTGAAAGACATTTTTGGTCGCGTTTTTACACCTGTACCTATACCGCAGAAGCACATTCAAGGTACTAAGCATGAATCCATCGGTTACTTCGCTGCCATCAGCAACAAATACTTCAACTTAGTGAAGCCAGAAGCCACCCAATTGGAGTGCCTAACTAAAATCGTGGAACAGGCCTATCCACGGTATTACAGCACAATGGAGGGCCGACATTTTACTACAGTGTCAGAGCTCCTGAGGGCAACTCCTGAGATAGAGCGCAGAGCAGAGTTACCGGAGACCGCCACCTCCACATCAGTTGACCACTGCTAGTATGTGGTGGCAGGAAAGTGACCAGGTTGCTGCTACATTTCTATGGTTTATTTTCATACATGTTAAAGGACTTCTGACACGGGGAAAAAAGTATCCTGATAATTGTGATAATCAAAGTAAGACAGAGAATAAATACT